>JAYRBW010015451.1:0-34400 GCA_036023295.1 Invenusta paracnida | reverse complement strand
TGGATTTATGTGATATTCACGTAGTTCTCGGGTCATATTTCAACAAAGTTCACCAAAGTTTGGGGGAGGGGGTGGGGTTGAGAAAGTCTGCGATTTTTATGTCTGGCTGCGATTTTCTGGGGGCCTGGGGTAGTGGCAGCACTGACTTTGTTATTTATTGATTTGTTTCTTACCTACTTAGTAGGTACATCCCTGCACATTGCCTATTATGTCAAGTCTTGGTACACACAGTAGACGAGTACACAAGGCTATGGTGCATGCAAGTAGTAATAAGATCATGTTCTGGGGTTGCTTCACACAGGCTGGTTCTGGTCCACTGACTCATATTCCAGGCTCACTGAATGCTGTTGGGTACATTGAGATTTTGATGGAACCCATGTTGTCCCAAACAGCTCAGCACCCAGACTAGACCCTGTAACACAACAATGCTTTGTGTTACAAGGTGACCACATTTTTTGTTGGTAATCAAATCAATAGGCTTCTCTGGCTTTCTCAATTGCCAAATTTGAATCCCATCAAAAACGTTTAGTCCTACCTCCAATGCAAGGGGTGGTGCATGGTTTTGATGGCCTCTTTGAAGCTGCTCTCACAGTATGGTGGGCGATTGCAAATGAATTCATCACCTAACTGGTTTAGTCGATATCACAGTGGGACAGCTGCTTGTAGCCACTTTTATCACCCTGAGAACACGAAAAGGCCCTCTTCAGGGCCACCACTGATTGATTGATACAACCATCAAGGAAATTAAAACAAAATACACAATTGTGTAAAAATACTTTTAAATATCATTTTTATTATGCTATTTGCAATAAATATTAAATATTTCTTGTTAATTTTTTTAAATTTTTATTTTTGTCCAAAACAGCAGGGGGTGGCAAAACTTTTGGACATGGGTGTACTTAGGCTTATAGTAAGTTTAATGCAAGAATACTGGCACAAAACTTCCACAAAGCAACTACATCTGTTTAAATTTTATGTTTAGTTTTATTTGTCTCAAATTATGTTTAAAACCCTGCAATTTATAATTACATTTTGAGTGGGAGGAAAAGATCTGTCAAATGGTCAGAATAATAAGATACATTTACCAATTCCACAGCTTCTAATAATTAAACAAATCTGATAATCCTGTTTACTTTTTTATATAGTTATTATTTAATATTGTCTATCTGATTTTCTTTTATGTACTTGTACATATGTTCTCTATTTTGCACTGATTTTTAAATAATATTTGCAGAACTATTTTATATAATTGCTTCATTTGTGTACTCTGAACAAAATATAATGCTTTATTTTTATAATTGAAGATTTATTTTTTGTTATTTTTATGTGTTTATGGTTTACCTTTACTTATTGATATATATGTATATATATTTCTATTTAGAGTTATAAACATTAGGAAATTATTTATTGTGTTCTTTAATATTTTAGATAAAGACATGCAATATATTTTATGACAAAATGAGTGAATGTCTTTTCGAAAGATTTTTATTATGTCAATTTTTTATATGTAGTGTACTTATTGACTTATACTCCAATATGTAATTATTCTTTACCTTATCGATATATGATAATTTCTTCTGTAATTACTTATATTTAGATGTCTAATAGAATAATCCCTGTCGTTAATTAAAATGTTTAATAGTTCACTCTCGATCTCTTTTCTACAAGAATGAACAACATGAAAGCTCTCAATCATATACGCTGCCTCTATTGATTATCTGTCTAAATATTTATGACTCGAGTTCATGCTTATTTACTAAAAGTTTTGTGTTTAATTAATTCCTCTTTCGCTCCTCCTTCCTGTTATGTATATCCCACCACCTCTAGTTATTTTCTTATCTTCTACCTTTTCACCCCAGTTTATTCTTCTCACCCTCCCGTCTTTTTTTTCTTTCAGTAATAAACTGACCTCTTCGGAGTATAAAGTCAGAGAAAAAAAGGAGCTCGTAGAATCCCTGTGGAGTTTGATTTATTTGAAAGAAAATGGTTGTCGACTACATCTAGTGCTGCTGCTACTACTACTACTGTAACTAACTGCTACTACCTTAAAGATATTCAAATGTAGAAGGACAGCTTAGCATCAGATAGATGATTTAAAGAATCTTTATGATTGTGTCTGTTACTCCGCTACTTGCTACTATTCCTCAAACCCAAATCATCACCAGCACCGCTACGCCTATTCTTCTTTTGGATAATATTATGGATTACTGATAATTTTATCTAGAATTATTCTAAAGCAACTTGAGTTTGATTTCTTATCGTCTTTCTTGTGTTATTTTTTTGTGTGTTTGGAATCTCGGACGCGACAATAAAGGAGTCCTTCGATTGTAACTTACTTGCCGAAATTTACTGACAACTTAAGCAGAAGTAACAACGGAACACTCACAGATCAACTATGTGCGCTGATCGATGTACCGGTGGTGCTTGTACAAATCGGCGAAGTGGCCGACAGGTGCAAGTTCGAGTCTTTCTACTGGACGATAGTGTGCACACATTCCAGATTATGGTATGTTTATGACAATATTACACCTTAAAGTTTCACTCAATTAGATTATACTTTAATTATTGTTTTATCATCATTATTATAACATGTTAAAATATAAGTGCACTAATCAAGACGAAATAAACGAAATAATTAGTAAAACTATATTCACCAATGATGAATGCCCTAGATTTGTTATACCTGTTTATAGAATTTATTGAAATGCCATATAATAAGTGAAAATATTATGATGTCAGAATAATCAATTAAACAAAGATGTATTTAATAATCTAATGAATATGTAGTTAAATGCACATAATTATGCATTTAGCATAACAGGCGGATGTATTATTATGTCGGAAAAATCAATTAAACATTGACATATTTAATAATCTGATGATCATATGTAGTTAAAAATGTTCCTATCAGTATATTGTAATAAGTAATGTACTAATGATATATCACTTTAACGTATCGATAAATATGCAGTTTCAATATATACTGCATATAGTATTAATTTAAATATTATTGTACAGATCTGCCTGTTTTTAAATATAGGTAAATATTTATCGGTTGCCATTCTATGGCTTTTATATCGAATGCAAATAATTATGAAAAAAATAATTGAAAAAACATAAATTAATAAATGTTTCCGTTGTACAATAGCTGTTAATATATCTTGTTGATTTATACCCGGAGTTTTTTCTACGGTGGTTAGGTGTAGTGCACGATATTTCATTTATATTGATCAGTCAACCCGTTTTATTAAAGAGTGAGTGCCTTGTTATCTGTTTTGAAATTAAAGGATAACTTTGTAGGGAGATCATGTGTTTAATTCCGCACATAAAGCACGAATTTTAAGATAGTCTTTTTTTACGAAATTGTCCATTTGTTTTTACATGTATGCTATTACTGATAGCAATAGATATTTAGCCGACGATGAATTCCCCATTCAAAATACCAGCAATTCTACCTTTAACATTTCTTCACTCTCGTTAAATTCATAACTTAATTGAGTCAGTTTTTAATCGCGTAGCTAATATACCTATACTCAAGTGAAAAACAGAAACTAAAAAGTTGACCGAGGGAAATGAAATCATAATTATAAAATGGAGCTATGTGTGTTATTATCTTTTGCATATATATATATATCTTATTCAGATTTTGCAAATATATGATAAGAATAGGTATTTTTATGCTATTGGTGTAGTAAATACTGGAAGAAATATTCATAGTTTACACATGTTAGTATTTACTGAAGCACATAGCTATGTTGATATATTTTCATCTGTATTATATTCATATATGAAATAAGAGAGTTACATTTGTTTTGTGTCTGGATTTTGTTTGGATATCAATATTTATATTATGTATGCTTATATTTTCGGAAATGAATTGGAATAGCTAAACCTTTTAGGCATGATTATATAATAATATTTGCAATATTTTATGTTATTTCATACACATAGATGCAAATAATTTTCAAATTGGAATCACTATTATTTTCATATTAAGACAAATATTTATTTTTAATTAGCGTTTAAATATTCATTTATAGAAATATAAAGTTTGCTGTATTTAAAAAAATAATTTGATGATTCTGCATTAAATGTATACTGTTATAATCTTATTCTCAATAAAAGTGCTTAAAATAATATCTTTATATTTATATATTTCATAATTAATTTGTCCTATTGCTTACTTCATTCAACAATAGTAAATGTAATTAAATTTAGTATATATAAAAAATGTAATTGTTACTTTTTTATAGCATAACGAATTTATTTGTATTGTTGTACATGTATTGAGTTGCTACGAAACAGCAGTTGTGATGTTGAGTGATGCGATGCTTGCTTTGCATCGTTTCTAAACGAGTGTTAAAGGTTTACAAATTCCAATCCACCAGACTTTTAATTCACATTGTCCCTCAAATTGTCTGTCGTGTATCTACAGTATAAGCACACACAGTGTGATTTGATTTGTTATAATGCTTGTCTAATTTTTCACGTATTTATCAATTGTTATTATATGAGGTTTATTAGTATGTATGAATTTAATCAATAATAATCATACGTTTTCCCCCATCGTCTTATGTATGAGATAGATGTGCGTAGTCTAATTTTTTTGCTGTCTACATCTAGTAAAATAACTTTTTTTCTTCGACAAACTGTAAAAATGCTATCCTACCTTCCTCTTATGTTGTGAAACTATTTTGACCTTCTATATCTTGTTGACTACTTGTCGTGACTTCTAATGGAGGTCCCTTTTCAATTATATACGTAAAAGGGCAAATCTTGTTTTACGTTTTATATATGGGTATTTTTCTATTTTTTTGCAGTGATTATAATAATTCTGTCAGTTATTTTATTCCAATGGCAATTTTTTTCACTATATTTACATGGAACTATCATAGGTCCACAAGTGGTCTTATATATGCACAAGTGCGGCATATAATTGACTAAGTATACAAACTTCGCAATATTATATCCCAGCCAAAATGTACACATATTATGCATATATATATTTCTGTAAGAGTGTATGTATATATCCTAGTATATATATATATATATATACGCGGGCACATATTTTAAACTAAACTAAGTCATTTCTTTCCACACTGAATACAATTCGGATCTGGCACGAAATGGTACATGCTTTTATGTCTTCATTTCTACCTAGTCGGCGTCGTGTGTATATACATATATATGTTATATTCCAGCTAGCTAGCTAAGCTTTCACATTAATATATTTTTGTGGAAATTTGGTTAAGATGGGATGGAATATAGTCGACTTATTGAACCGACTAATCGGAAATCGCATGTTAGTAAAATTAAATACGCTTGTCGAGGATTTTCACAAGACTTCTTTATTTAGACGATCACCTAGTATTTTGTATGTTATAGTAGTCGTTTATTCTTTCCCATATACTTTTGCCAAACCAGATAGGTTGATTCCCGCGAAAGAAAATTGCACGAAGTTACGTACTCTTGCAGTGCTTGGGTGTGTTTGTAATTAGAGTGTTGTGCAAGAGAAGTATCGCACTTATCTATCTCTCTGTAGATGAAATTAGAGGTAACATTTTGCCTAACAGAACTCTAGAAGAATTGAAGAAGATAAAAGGAAAGAGTAATAAGAATAAAAATAGACATCCCAGCCGTTAGTAGGATATCAGTTTGCCAAGATCGTTTAATCAGAGATGCGTCTAACTTTGAAGGGAATATGTAGCACCTTCATAATGTGATAAACACGCTTGGTTTTCCTTATCATCCTATGCCTAAGTATATTCAATTGAACTGCTTCTCAATTTTTCTTTTTTTGTATCGATTCTGTTGTTGGCCTGTTGATATTAGATATATGTCCAATTATTTCTACTCAAGATTCCTCGCTATGTTATAGTTATGCAACGAGTCTGGTTATAGTATACATACACAGTCACTGAATGCATTTACAGTATATGTATGTAGATAGTCGGTCGGTTGTAACTATGTCAAACGTTCGCTGTTAGATCATTTTAGGTTATTAATTCGATTTTACTCGGCTATTGACTATAATTTTGGTAGGTAACATCACATATATAGGGGAGGCCGAGGATTGATGCAAAAATCATTTTATTTGGATTTTTTTTAATGTAATATACATATATACTCAGTTAACTTTGATTTCTCAGAAAAGATCATTTTATGTGAATGGATCCTTTTATGAACCATAATATGTTGCACTCATTATATCATATAGTCAAGTTTATTGCCATCTTTATTGAAGCTCTTTAGTTAAGAGCGCTGTGTGGTATACCTACTTATATTATAATCGTGATAGCTCGAAGCTCGTCATATATCTTGATGAACATATATTATACTATTCACGCTGAAGGCTTTCTGTCTTAATGAAATCGGTTCGAAACAAACGACTAGACGTTGGGATTACATATATGTAGATTTATACGGAAACCAACCTGCTCAATGACTAATGAGTGTTCAGCTCAAAACGCTGTCTTTAAATTCGGGAGGGTAAATTGCTGGTTGGGAAAATCGAAGCCTTGGGAAATTTTTTCAGTTTTATTTTCTTCTTCCTTCACTTCATCTGTACCCGACTTTCCCTTCTCATTATTGTGTGTTGAAGAAATTCGAGAGAGTTTTGGTATATTCGAAATGTAAATTTGTTCAGCTGCGCTTTAAAAGGAGTATAGACTCCAGCAATGTTTAACTATTGTAATTCTATCTATACAGGGCTTCCTCCCCATCAAAAGCAGTTTATGATTTATTGAAAAGAAGCCCATAGTTATGAAAAAAATAGAAAGGAATTTGTTTATTAATTATTTATAAAGAAAGGAACAATTTAACTAATAGTATATTTTCCTGTATAATGTTGTGTGTCAGAATATAATAGGTATAGATTTTTTCATCACTAACTTAAACTATTTTTTCTTTTGATAATTTCTGATTTATTTATTGGCTTAAAAGGTAAATTTTTTATCCGTTGGAAATTATGTCTGTTTTTATTTTTGTAATTTAATAATATTTATATATACATTATATTGTTATAATACTGATTCAAATTGCCTTGCGTTAATTCCAATCAAATATTCAAGAACTTGTTTCTGTATAATTGGTACACATAAAGATTTTTTAAATGAGCGAAATATACAATACTTTCATTAATTTCAAAAAGACTAACAACTCTTTTTTTTCAGCTCAGCGTTATTATCCTTTTAGTGTTTTAATTATTGTATCTATTAGAAAGCTATATAACATAGTGTGCTTCTATTTACATATCAAAACATATATTATTTCTATTATTACATACTCTTATTATATATGCATTGGTTCTATGAATATTCAGATAATAATATTTATTACTGTGGCTAAATTTTTGTTTGAGCAGTGTAATAAATTTGTGAGATTAAATTGAAGAGAAATGACTCACTGAATGTGACTATAGGTGTATAGGTGTAGGACTTGTACACATTTCTCAAACTTTCTAAATATATCTTTGTCGACTTCGCCTTATTTTTTTATATTATTGAATGGATTTTATCTCTATAGTAATTCTTTTTCACATTTCTTTCTTTTAAGTGTCCCTCTTTTCTTTTATAATAGTCTTCCTTTCTTGACAGTTGGAAACTGCTGAGAACAATTAGTAAGTAACTTGCCATATGCGCATCTGAAATAGGCGATATTTTTTTACCATGGCGAGTTGTCTAAATTGAGCGTGATCGTTTTACTCTTTCAGACTTGGACAGGAAGCGCATCTTAAAAACAAAAGGAAGTCCACTTAAAAGCATTTATGTATAACATAAGACTTCCAACAATGCTTTTTAGTTATTCTAGTGTTATATTAATTTATACAGCCGGGATTGCTATACATTAAATTCAAACGTATTTCGAATATATCATCTATTTGTAACTCTTTTTAAATATAAATAGAATTTCTTTGTGTTTGAAGGGTTAAAGAGAGATCATCTCCAATTGGCCCTGTAAATACCGATTGAATATAGAAATCCTGAAAGTTTAATTTAATTTTCAATTATCTATAAGTAAATGCATATTTTTATAACATTTTAATTTATTTCGCCAAAGATTGAATGAAGCAAAACTCAATTTTTGAGTAAAAGTATTTTCGTGAGCATAAAATATATGATTAATGTACTTTATTGATTTTACATGTTATATTGTTATAGACAGTACTAATAATGCTCAGGTGCCCCTGTTTTATATCTCAATTAATTTTACACGATAGTATAACGGAAACCTTATGCTATCACCACTCATAACTCATTTTCCATCCACAACAGAAAATAGTGTTATCCATACATAGTGTTTAAAAATGCTGAACTGTTACCCATTTGAATTTTTTAATATTGAAAACATTAATTTTAAATTTTACTAGTATTCGATTTTAATTTTTGCTATTAATTATTTTCTATAAACATATAAAATGTTCTTCTTAAAAATTGCATAAATTTAATATTTTGATCTATCTTTTGTATAATTTACTTGTAGTGTATGTATTCACAATATAGGTTTTATTAAGAGTTATACAGTATGGCACTTTATATTTATTTTTAAAATTATAGAGCTATAAAATACTCTACGTACATTTTTATTATTTTGAATTTCCAATTGGGTGACAATTTAACTCTGCTATATATCAAAACAGTGGAAATGGTCGAAATTTACCAAACGATATATTTTATATGTTTATATTTCATGCACAAGATATGTTTAGGGTATATAATAAACCAGTTAACATAGCTTTTATCATTATTTTTGTACCTACAACACTTTTTAGTTTACAGATAAGATATACTATGGTTATGTATGCACAGTATATATGTTTCTCTAAATAGCTTTATATATAACGCCATTTATCTGCCTAGATATACTAGTCTTGGTACGTTTTAAAAGTTGAACTACGATTTTTCAATGAAACTAAAATCAAAAGAGTCACATTTTAATATACATTATATATTATATACTAATATATATATATTTGTATCATATTCTTGTATGTGCGAGGTATATAGATATATAAATATAGGTGTCGGTGTAAGCTATAGCTCTATATACACACCATACATATTTCACAGCGAGTCAAATTTTGGCGCGTTTCTTGTATGCTTTGTTATTGATTTCTCTTCCTCTATTTCCCATTTCGTGACGTTTTCCCCTTGTGATTGATTGTGTGTTATATTATTTGTATAGACGTAATATTAGGTATATATATATTATGAGAAAAGTTAGTTCGAAAGAAATATACCGATACCTTTCATGTAATATGCAGGATGTATTCATATATACCTTCATTTTTGCAACTTCATAAAATATATTCTAGCAGTGCATAAAATCGTACTCTCTCTTGTAACCTTATACTGATTATAGTGTTCGATTTTGCATAGATTTTATACTTGCATTATATATATTTGAAATTTTCATAGAGCTCTATTTATACACTTGGTATGGTTTATATAATGTTATTGATATAATGGAGATTGTTTATTTTTTCAATGTATCACCTATTGAAACTATCACTGTATGTATAAGTATAATAGTTTCAAGCATATTAAGAAGGATAAAATTATGCAATGTGTTTAGCATTTTTCTTTAGATATGACATCTAAGAAAATGAAAAAGAATTACTATTTCTTCCATATTTTCATAACTATAAAGATTTACAAGTTATATCGACTATTACAGGGGATATCTGTACTTAGTTATGAATGAGTCTTTGTCGATGCCAAGGTCTTTCTTACTATAAATTTTTAATTAGATAAAGGCACCATTACTTTTTTTCCTTTCTTTGAGCTAGAATTATTGTATCTATAATACAATTTTAGCTTTTGTTACCGTTTCCCCTAGGTACCACCTATGTGGAGCGAGCTATATAGTTAGAAGACTAGAATGTGACCCTCGACTTATTATCATCTCGAGCTGTAATATTATATGTGTGTACCTATATACCAGTACAAAGTAAATAATGATAAAAATAGCTTGTTCATTCATTTTAAGCTAATGATTAATCGGGATAGTGACCAGATATCTTCTTATTATAATACAGATCGATTCTTGTTATATCCCTTATATTCAGCTCGTTGTAAAAAATTAATTCTTTAGATATAGATAGCTTATAGATTCTTGCCTTGTAGTTGCATATCCAAATTTGTTAGTATATTGCATATTTCCCCTTAGTTAGTATAGCCTCTACAATTGATAATGGATTAATATATAGATAAGCTTATTTATCTTATATCCATCCGTTCTACTTTTTATGTCACTCAATACAAAGATTCCAAACTGATTATTAAATTCCTCTTAAGAAATGACATGGAATGCTTTTGTTAAATTATTATCCCCCGCCTCAACTCATTCCTGTATTAAGCCAACATTGGTGATGAAATTAATTCACGTATTTGATCGGGCGTGAAACGTTTAATCAAAAATCCGAAGTGGTTTTTGCATGCTCCTATTGTCTATAATTTCAACCACTGAATGTGCTTATAAGTCGAGAAGATGTGAGAAATGCTTGTAGTTTTCGTAGTTCCGGAAATAAAATTTGTAGATTACAAATCAGACATTGCTGTTTTCGTTTTATTTTAATTGATTAAAAGCTAAAATTGAAAGAAAAACTCCGATATTAGATTTCATAAGTTTGTAAAAGGAAACTTAGAGTATCGATAATGAAATATTTGGTTGACATATTTATAGCCTGAATTGATTAAATATATTCATTATATACATATATGTATATATACTTTATATATTTAAAATACATGTTTACTAAATAGAGGTATATACTCTAATAAAAATTTAAATAAATATAAGTTCCCTCTGTATTGCTAATCTTTCCGCGGCGCTGAACTAAATATTTGTCAATAGATGAGACTATTCGCTAAATATATATCAATAGTTAGTAAGAATTTAGAATAATCATAAGAAACTAGTTAATATAGTGCAATATTAAATCGTTGAATTTGATTATTGTATATACCAAATTGGAATTCCGATTTCACATTTTATTACATTTTTTTAATTTTGTTGTCCACAAAAGATGTGATTTCAGATTTTATATATGTGCGTCGAACATCCTTATTTGCACATTCACTGTCCATTAAAATGTTACATTTATATTTTATGTAGTTATGTCATATTTTATCTATTATTTGTCCCAAATTCATGTGGAAAACCTATATTTTTAACTGCTCACAAGTAATATTATTATGGTAAATTTAAGTTTAATAATATATTTTTTGTGATATTTATTTCTTACAATTGCTATTACTAAAACAGCCCATCATTTTATTTATTTATTGTACAGTTAGTTATTTCTAATATTTTTAGTTACTTTTCATGTAAGATTTTAATAAAGACAATTGAGTTTGATATAACACTTAAACATTTTTGTAAAATCTTAATATATGTACATATGTGTATAATATTTAAAAACGCAATGTTATAGTTTTGAATATAGTATAAATATATTATGCTCTTTAGACCTTTGTGTACAAGTGACATTGTTAATTATAATGCATATATAAATTTGAGTGGAAATTATGGCGATTGCAAAATATTGTGGGGATGAATACATAATACACATTAGTAGCTATACAGCTATTCACATTGACAATTAAACCATAGATGTTCCATAAAAGAAGACAACTATAGTAGTATATTTCTGATTGAAGTTTTCCTATATATTTATATAATTATTTATAGCAGTTTCGCCAACTTTAGTGAATTAATGAATCGTACTTTCTTGTAAATCGTCCGTTCCTTTACTTTTCTACACATATATATATACAGCTATATATGTGCACCTTTACATAATACTGTGTGTATATAGTTAAGTAGCTATAGAAATAATTGCAGAAATCTGTAATATGTGCATCTCTTATTTGTCTTTTTTCATAAGTTTCAGTCTTTACCGATATATGTGAATATAATATGTAGTTCACTGATATAGCAATATAGAACAGTCCGTTCATATAATACAAATTTTTCTATTTGTAGACAGATTAATACGATTATTATCGGTGAGGAAAGGGATTATTCTTGGATGTGGGTTTATACATTTATCGTTACCAAGAAAATCTATATGCATCCGTCTGTTTTCGTTTCTTCTGTCCGTATACTTGGTTATAGAGTCAAAATGGCTGGGCTATTTAGTACATGCTGCGTAAATTATTATTTATTTTTCTATATATTTATATTTATAAACTAGAGGATGGACCGCGATATTTGTAATTAACTATGGTCACTGGTCTGATACGTGGCAACTTACTAATTCCCACAACAAATGTTTTACCCTTATTGTCGCTCTCTGTACTATTACTACTATTCCTCACACATACAAAGTATCTTAATGACACTGCTATCACTTCTGTATCCAGGATGTTCGATCTTGGAGTCAACATTAATAATGATCTTAAACTTAGTGTTCTCTGTAATATTATCACCAAAAAAGCCTATGTTAAAGCCAAACTTATTTTTCGATGTTTCAAATCCAATAACCCTTATCTTCTCATTAAAACGTATATTTGTTATGTCCGCCCTATTCTTGAATATTGCTACACGCTATATGGTCGCCTCACTTGCTCAAAGACATTTGTTTAATCGAAGGGGTACAACGTTATTTTACCAAATCCATTTGCCTTAAATGTCACATCTCTTTCACTGACTACTCTTCTCGGCTCATGTACTTAGATATTAAATCCTTACAATACCGTAGAATTATTTTTGACTTACGTATGACCTACAAAATCACTCACAACCTACTGCATGAATTCTTTTCTTTCGAGCATTCGATTTATTATACTTTAGAAGGGGCCGCATTAATCTCAAGCTTCTTCTCAACTACAAATATAATTTTAGAAGATACTTTTTCTGTAATCGTATTATTTCTATTTGGAATGCCTTACCCAACTGTATATTACTGAATCCGACTCCCTGTCCAAATTTAATATACTTTTATCTAAACACGACTTTTCACCTTACTGTATTACTTTCTATAGGGCCAGCGTCAGCGTATCCTGCATACCTGCTGGGCCCTATTTATTTATTTATATATATGTATATATGTAATAAATAAAATAATAATTAAAAAAAACTATAGTTTTGAAAACTATGTCCTTGAAATGGTCATATATTTATAAAAAGTTCTTTTTAGTTTTTCGTTCTTACATTTTTGTTTTTTATAGATGCGGGACACGTCATAAAGAAAATGTCATTTCTTGATAGCTAGTTGTCAGATTTTAAGCATGTCTTAGTTTGATAGAGATAAACGCAGTGGATTTTGGTCAAAAGTAATAACTTTCATCGTTATAGGTTAAAAAAATTGTTTTATTTCATTGAAAAATAATAATGTTCCAAGAAAATTCTTCTGTAATATTAATCAAATATGTACAGTTTTGCTATTATAACTATATATATATATAAATAAGATATTTTCTGAAAATTGAATCACTCTTTGCTTTTACTTCTTTCTGTTTATTTCGGGATTTCTTTAAATTTGCCGGATACGAATTTTTTATCATTATTAATATGACATAAATGCAGATGTGTATACTATAGGCATTGCCAGACTTATTTACTTTCATATTATATATAGCAAATTCTACCCATACATAATGCATTGCTATCCAACTTTTATTCACATAGCTACTATCTCTATAAGGAGAGTTAGTTGGAAAAGCTTAGAATGATATGCATTTATACGTACTGCCATTTTAAAGGTATATTATGGGTAATAATAAACATGGTCTCTATAGAACGCATGCTTGAATGACGACCTCCTGTGACGTATTGATTTCAGTTCTTGACTCCCCCCTCTCCCCCTCTTATTATCCCATAATATACTATTCACTGTTTAGCCAGGCTAATCTATCTATCCCTTTCATATTATTTATACATGTCTGTAAGTGAGTGATTCTTTACCTTGTCTTTCCAACCTTATCTCCCCTCTATCAAAAAAGGTGTCAGTTACTATTTTTCTGTAGTATGTGCGAAAGTCTACGCCGAAAAAAAGAGCTAGTCTTATGCATGAATTATAGGTGTTACATGTGCCTCATGCTATATATAAAGTAATGTTGATGTCATTCTGACTTTATCCATAAGTCAACATGTATGCATTCTTTTTAAACATAATCAAGTTAAGAGTACTAAACTGTTTATTTCGCATTCAGCCTATAGAGTTACTTTAAAAGTAGTATTTTATTATTTATTAGTTATGTTTATATCATTTTAACAATAAAGGAATTTATGAACTTATTATAAGTTATTTTAAATATAACCAAAGTGTTTTATTTTAAATTAATTCATTGTGGCTAATTACATATGTTATATAAATAAAAATTCTATATATTCTATGGATTAAGACAAAAACTATGAATAAAGATTTATTGATTATTCACATTTTATGTTGAAATCTTCTTATCTAAATTAATCTTTCGATTTTCATGTTTAGAAAATATTACGTAAAAAATAGCATATAATATTATTTATATGTATATACCTATATATATATAAGTTATACGAAATATAATTTTTTTTAATTGCATATTTTCGGTTAAGAAACACTTTAATTTAACGAATCGGAATATCATCGCTTGATGTCTATTTATTTTTACTTTAGAGATGCTATAAGAATAAATTACTTACTTAATATAGAAGAGTACACGCATTATTTGGATATAATACATAGCGTTTACTTCATATAGTCAAAGAACTTAATTTTCAATTGCGTCGTTTTGAAAACAACCTTTGTTTAGTTGAACATATTTTTCAAGTAGGTTGTCATGTATGCATTTAAACTTTGTTTTTTCCCCCCAAAACTACCAGTTTCATTTTGAGTACAAATCTATCAAACATTGTGCATCACAACTATAATATAGTATGCTAAGTTGTATAGGTATAGTAACTGTAAAACTTATTTACTTGTAAAAACTTTCTAACACGCCGCAGTTCTTGCTTAAAATCAGAAGAATATAATATTATCGATCGGTTTTCCCCAACTATATTATTTTCCCTACCTATCATTTGTTGCCAATTTCTCATGTAACTGAACAATTTTTATCCCCTGACTGGTAACTTTTCAGTTGCGTTTCTGTTGATCTCTCGCTTTTTATAGCTCTTTCAAGATGTATGTTTTCTATTATCGGCGTTCACACAAGTTAGGTGTATTAAGGGAGGGGTAAGAAATATTTTCTCCATTTTTGGTTCCCAAAGTGTGCTGCTTTGCTACCACTATGTTAAATAGCACACGTATGTCTAGAAAAACAGGCAACCAAAGAATATTGATTTCTCGATATGAAGCAGTTTTTCGTATGTTAAATGGTGTTTCCTTTGATAGTTTTTATTTCGTTTACATAATTACTCAATAGATAGCTTTGTACTAATCATGACTAAAATTTCACACTAATGTATTGCAAACGAATAAACATGAATTGAAAAATGTATACTATGAGCAATTTAAAAGAAATTTTGTTTTCATTTATATTTATTTTTACTTCCAATTTTTGTGTAGGTATTGATTATAATCGTAGTAGTTTTTTATAGAAAGTAGGTATATTGCAGTATTTTAGTTTAAAATTGTCCACTTTTTGTTTAGTACTGAGGAATTCTTCCGTTAAGTAATGTTATCATACTGTTCAATATTGTTATAAGTGTATATATAATTTAGTCGTTGATTTATAAGTTATTGTAATAAATAATTCAGTAATGTGTGTTGTTTTTTAATATTGTATCTTTTAAAAAGCCATACAAAAGAGGAGTGGAGAGATTGTTGCTCTCTGGTATAAAATATAAATTCTGCAGTCTTTATTGTATTCATTAGGAACCTTTTGAAAAGAGTTTGTTTTTTGATAGTCTCTGCATTTTCGTTTGTATTATAATCTAGATTTAATCGTTTTGACTAGAATTTTATATCATACTGAAATAGTATAGTTTACTTTACATTAAAGATTTACATTCTTTTGTACAGAGTTTTGTTTTTATATTTATATATTTTGTAGAATTTTTAAGTCTACAAGTATCTGTAATAATTATTCTTAATTAATTTCTAAATAACAGGATTTTATTTATTTTATTTTTTGAATGTGTATTCTTAAATAATTTTATTTGATATTATTAAGTTTATATAAAATTATATACTGGTTGTATATTTATTTTTCAAAATATAATTTTATATAATTTATTTATAAAGTATGATGATAATGTTTTTTTTCTATTTGAAGCGATCTTATTTTATTTTAATTTTGAATAAGTTTTGAATTTTTTGGCAATATTATTATAATTATACTTATTACATATTTCTCTCCACAATTATAATACAAAGTAGATATCATTAAACGCACTTATAATTATATTGTATTATGTTTGTTCAAATATATATATACAAATTATATGCATATTATTAAAAACTTGTTAGTATTTTTTTTTCCAGAATTCTCAGTATTAATTGCAAAGTACATATGGATAAAACTGTCTTATTAGAATAAGGAGTAGATTCGTTGTGCTTTTATACTTGTGTACTAAAGATTTAATTAATTTAAACATTTTATTAATTAATTCCTTCTTGAAAATAGATTTCTTTTATGTACTTATACTTTATAAATTATTTTGTTATAAGTCCTTATACGTCGTAAGTGAAAAAGATCTTACCAAAAATAATATCTAGAACACATTATGTTGGTTGTATGAGTATAGTTCTATAAAAATATAGCCAACACGAAATTTAATATATATTATAGGATATATGATTAGCATTAACATTTTTTTTCATGTTTTGCAAAGTTTTTACTTTGAAATAATTAATTTAATTATGTATATAGTATACATATTGTGTATTGTATAAATGAGATATATATTACTCAAACGAAATTCTTAAACGTTTTGCTCATCGCTCTAAACAGCAATACATTGGTGTTGTATATAAAACATTATTACCTATATCATATTATTGCGGATTATATACAAAGTAGAACTTATTACTAAGTTAAAATGGACACAAAATTACTACAGATGAATATATTTATTAATTATGTATATAAACAATAGCTTGAAACAAAATGTGTACAGATGATATATTGTTGAAGAACACACGATATTATGTAAAACATATAAAGAGAACCTCTAATTTGTCATATATCTACGTATAGATATAGTCGGATTGATTAATATGGTTTGTGCAAGTTCCCTCTATTTATATGTATACCTTATACGCATATATGCCATTATCCCTGAAACCAATTGATTGTTGATATACCTATCGATTCAACTCTTGAAAGAGAGAATTTTTCAGAGAATATACAAACGTACTGGGGAGAAAGGAAAGCGTATATGCCTAGCTAGCATTTTCTTTTGAATCAGGCTTGTGATATTGCCCCTTTGGTGTTTGTTGTTACTCTATGATTGTATGGTGTTTCTTAGTGTTTTATATAGGCGATGCAATTATCAATACAAACTTTACATGTGATAGAAAACATATTAATATGCATTAACACATAGTAATGCATAAATTCCTAAAATTTATCTTTTGTACTTAATTTAACTAGAAGTTGGCATTTTGTTATATTGTGAAGTATACACAAACCTTATATCTTTGTAATATTTTCGTGGATATGGATTACATGTTTTCTGTTCTGTAACATAATATATGTATAAATGTAATAAGTTTATCTCTGAGATATATCGTGTATTTTTATATATTTATGCAAGTGGTGAAATGTCATCGTATAACGCCTTGGTGATGATATTTTTATGTAAAAGGAGCATTTTTCGTGTCTAGGAAATGTCAATTTTCACTTGAACGTTAGCTTTCTAGTTTGATAATGCATAGAGTTACACGTTTTGTGGTGTACATGTTCTAAAATGTTTTTTTTCATAACGTTTTATTATTAATACATGCCTGGGCTTTGACTAAAATATTGTGTTATAGATTATTATGTAGGTAATACATTTCTGATAATAATTGTTACCTAGATTGATTTTTTCCCATAATGTCAACTGGAGCTTATTCTATGTCGTTTTTTTACTTTTTGTATTTGCTGACATTTGAATAAAACATTTACGGAAATGTTTAAACGTATATATTTCAGTTTTAAAGTGATATCGTTTATAGTTTACAACATTTTGATAAATGTATAATATATTTATCGAGTAAAACTTATAAGTAGAAACATGACATCACATAAATATTTACTAAAATTGACACACTCTGTAGCACAATTTTATCTGGCTAACTGCTTATGTGTACATCGATATTATTGGCATTTTCGTATTTCAGCCTACATATTATTATACTGGGCATATACATACATTGCATTAGTGATGTGGTAGAGCAATTTTGAGCCTGTAGATTATTTAATCTTTGACAAGCTTCATGGGAATATTGTACACAAATGTAGGGGTCGTATTGTTTAGCTGATGAGGACAAAGTCATTTGCCAATGATTTCAACTACTAGGATTTACGTCTACGTTTTAATGTATCAATACATCTCAACACACTAACTGTATGTCTATATAGTACATCATTTATTTGTAGTAATGTGTTACAGATATTTTGTTAGTGTATTCCTTCTAACTTTATTCACAATCAGCGAACCGATTATTAACAACTCATGTAATTCTTCATACTATATATGCATGCATTGAAAGATCATTCTGATCGACAGATATACATATAGTATAGTAGTAGTAGTAAAGTACTATAGTAGTATATGATATACATATAAGTACAAGATGAAAAGAAAATTGCATGCTAGTCCCTAAAACTATCGAGAAATCTTTTATGATCAGCTTGTTGTTGATTGAATTGCTATATAATATATATTTGTTCAGTTGAAATAGGGAGAGTTAGGAGGCAGCCAAAATCAGCAAGATCGACGATTAAACTCTCAATATTGATTATTTTAGAGAATCACCCCAGGATATCCAATTACTAGAGGTACACGCACACATACTAACCCCCTTTCAACCCACAATCTCTTCCTCGTTCTAATTTGGGATATTCTTTCGCCCTCGATTTTCTCAATGGAGCTGGAGGGACGAGGATAGCTGAGTTGACTTGAGGTGTACGGTATTCCGTTCCTCAACCTGCCGCCCCAGATGAGTATTGTCAGTCAACCAATGATGGAGATTATTAGCTGGCTCATATATAGCTGCTATGTTGTAAACAATATTACCAACTGATGCAGCACCATATAGTCAGTGGCAGCCTCGAAATAACCTCTATAGATTAGTCCGACGGTTGGTGAGCCATAGACATCGTGTTCTGAGTGAATGAACGAACGAAGGAAGGAAGGGACTTGCGCCGAAGCCGCGGGTGTGAACAACAATTTAAGCAAACTACTCACAAAGCGAACTGCTGTTTTCTGCATCAATATATGAAAGAGATTCCAGAATGTTGTCGTCTTCAGGATTCATGTTGACACTTCTTGAATTGCTTTTTTCTGCGTTGAGAGAGCGCTCAGTTGCTTCTCTTGTTTTTTGCATATTTATATAATCTCAGTGTGCATCAGTAGGTAAATTTTGAACGCTTGAGAATTTTCTCTTTGTGATGCGATTATTTGGAAAAGAACAAGTGATTAATATTTAGCTTTTGTAAAAAATATATAACATAAACCATTAGATATTATAGTTTAAGTAGATTAGAGGTGTCAATGGATAAAGGTTGGTCAGTTTAAAATATGTTTTGGAGCATTACATTTGAATCTATATATTAATAATCATAGTGATCTTTTCTGACTATTGAACATTTATTCTAAAATTCCGTGATAATAGAATTTTAGAATAGGTTATCAATAGATATAATTATAGTCAAAGGACGGTCGGTAAATATTTTATTATTATTATTAAATATATTGAAAATTACATTATGTATTATGCTTTATAATCTGCCAAGAAATAAATCAAATTGAGCTGTTTATGAAAATGTTATTACCGAAAATGACTTTTTGAGTAATAAAATAATAGCCCTCTCAGGTTTATATTGTACTTTACTAAGCTTCTAATTGTATTTAACATTTCTACATTATTAAATTGCTTTTTTAATTGTTCTTCTTGAAAAGTCATTTATAGAGATAACTCCTAAATTATGAATTTTATTTCTAAATAACAACAAAAACTTAAACACCAGAAGAAGAAAAAATATCGAAAGTGTTCCCTTTATGAGTAAATTTCTTGTCAATAAAAAGATATAGAGAAATATTTCCCTATAAAAATCAGAACGGTTCACATAGAAAAGGAAATGGCGAAGAAAAAATTCTAGATATATATCATATTATCACGTTTTTTTCTCCGACGAGAATAACCGTGTAATATATAATGTTTGCCACTATGCGAACATACTGATTATGTGATGGAAAACTAACAAAAGGAGTTAGCACTAGTTATTTATGGCAGATCGAAAAATAGATATGTCTTCCTCGATGTTATTCTTTCAAAACTCACTCTTTAGGGCGGGATGACTACTAAAGGGAAAGGGCTAAATCAGTTATATAACACCGATGAGTTCGTCTGAGTTTATGAGTTGCCTGAGACTTGTCTTGCCCGATTTTTTGTATTGAACGCGTCTCAATTTTTCAGTAAGGAAGTTTTGACGGTGACCAGCATCGGATGGGACATTAATTGTTGACTATTTCTTTTTTTCCACTCTAATGTATTTTTTCGTACACACCTCTACTATAGGTATCCTTCTGGATGTATTAAATCATATATATGTACCCGATTATAATACCAATACTACTTTGATGTGGAGAAAGATTAGGTATATTTTAATGCATTTAATATTGTTAAATGCAAAATACAATCTTTAGTTTAAACCAGAATTATGGTTTAATAGGACAATTTTCTGTGTTAGTAACTTTAAAAAATGAAGTGTTCTAATGTGAGGTTTTTGAAAAATTAAACTGGTTTAGTACAAGTAGTAAAAAATAGTTCGGTGTATGCAGTAGATTAACATTAAAATGTATTAGTTACATATACATATAGCGTTCAATTTCTCATTACGCGGATTCTACACACCTTTTCAATTTTGTATGCTATTCCTGTCTCTAATATGTACAAAAAAGCGAAATCAAATTCATAGCATAAATTGTAACATTAGATTTAAGATCGTTTTAAAGAAACATACACTTAAATGCTGTGCTATCTTTCTCTTTCTAATTTACTTGGGTTTTGAATATGTTTTAAATTATATTTATATTGTGCTCTATTCTCATAATCATTACTACAATTTCTAATTTATTTAAAGTAACAAGTATAAAGAATTAGATTCTTTAAAAGTACAGCAGAATTCGATTGGTTTACCTGTATTACTTATACATCTATTTTTTGTCACTTACGACAGTGTATTAACTTTTTCGTAGTCAAAAAGCAGAAATATGTGAATTTAGAAGCAATTACGTTTAATATCATTCAGTTAGTATGAGTATACGTACTATATTACATATTTATTTAAATTTTGTTAAACATGTGTATATATATTTTTCTAAATGCTCTATTATTTCTATGTCATTCAATCTTATTCAATATTAATTTGCATACTGCCTCAATTTTTATATTTACCTTTTTTTTAATTACGATATTGTAAGATTTTGAAGGCATTGTTTCTCTATATTGAAAAATGTGAATTCTTTTATCTTAAATAACCATACGATGAATAATATAATTCGTATATAGAAATTTGTCACACTATTGGCTTCTTTTTCAGTTCTTTATAAGACACTTGATTGAAACAAATTTACTAGGAGATTTAAAGTACATACGCCTTTCACTATTCGAGGACATATTCAGTTACTTTATAAAGTAAAGCTGCGTATGCTATACTTTTCAGTAGATTGTATACACACTTTGCTTGTGCGTGTTATTGTTTATTCTTACACTGAGAAGGGGATACAATAAACAAGAAAAATAGGACATGAATCTGCAAAAAATAAATTCAAAATATAATGAGTTACACCAGATCGCATTGCCTTAATGTAGGAACATTCCTAACCAAAAGACGATCTCGTTTTATTATTTGTCTTTTTCTTTTGGCCTGTGAACGGATTCCTCTTCTTTCTATATCTCCATCTTAAAAAACAAATTAATAAAGGGAACACGCCGACAGAGAAGGAAGAAGACTGAGAAATAATTGTCAATGATAGAACTGTGAATCGGCGGTCTTATTTCCAAAATCAGTTTCCAAGTCTCTCGTATAGAGAATTCTTACATTTTTCTTCGTCTTCGATGTGACTAAGTATAAAACGTATTCAGTGTATTATGCTGCCTATATATACCCATTTATACCTTGTTCTATGTAAAGCCATTTCAAGAGAGGATATCAGCTGACTGTTTCGACGTTTTCATCGTTTTTCTGATCTTGTTATCGTTCTCTTTGTTTCTATACGAAAGTCAAGACATACTGAGTTAGTTACACTACACAATATTGTATAAGAATATGAGCCGTTTTTTAGAAATTCAGGGCTACCCTAACCGTCGTTGAGTCTTCTCTCTTAAACTCTTATCAATTATTGACATGATTCTCCTTGATTATGCCTTATATAATAGTACAATTATGTATTTTTTCGCAAGAAGACAATCCGTCCCAGATAACCACATATTTGCAATTTTTTCATTTCTTAACTGGCTGCACTGTTCGACTATATAATCAAGTAAACAGGGTTCGTACATACTCGTATTTCGAATTGTCTACGATTTTTTGGGACCTTCTTGAATTGTCTTAACAGGATCGATCATAACTACATTGAGACAAATGAGGCATTTTGCTTCCCTGTCCTTTTAACACGATAAAAAGTTGGGAAACATAAAATTTGCTTCGCTAATAGTATTACTTATGCGCACGATTAATCTGTGATTATAATATAGTACTTAATATATATATATATATAAATATATTAATTTTGCTATTTTATATGTGTCTTATTTTGAATTTTGGAGGCAATGAAGTCCTGCAGGATGTCCTCTTTCCTGGCCTTCTTGTTGCTTCAGCTAATGAGATTGGTGGCATAGCTCCATTTCTGTTTTACTTTCTTCCTTATAGTGGAAGATAGTAGGTCAAACGTCTGACGATTGATTCTACTGATGCCGCAATGCCTGCTTTCTTGTTCTTCTCCAACTGTTCCTGATGGTACAACAGTGGTGTACGATGGTGAACTATTCTTTTTTCTGCTAGATGTCTTATCCTGGGATTAGATAGGGGAAGGTGAGGGATTTCTCCCACGCAATCGTACTAATGCGTCAACTGACAATGTTGTAGGGTGGTTTATTGACCTCTTAGCGAAGCGCTTCAAGGAGCATTGTAGAAAGGTTGTCCAGGTGAGAAGTGAAGAGGTGAAAGAAACACTTCTTTAGAGAGGCCTTAACGAGAAATGCCGCTACCATTAAAGACTCTCTGAGGACTCTTTCATTGAGACGAACTCGAGCTTGGCGGTTTCTCAGAAAACTGACACACCACTTCGTCATGCGTACAGGAGCTCCAAGAGTTGACCGATAAGCTCTTCCACACCATGCCTAGGCTCATGAGTAGTTGAGCAGGAGGAGGGCACTTCTTTTAGCTGGATTAAACTGGTACTTTTTTTTCTATCTGATTTTGGTATTTATTAAATCGATTAAATGGATGAGTTCGGACAAGTTATATAATAATCTTGAAGAATTGAGACGACTTCTAACTGATAACTGTCTATTTTATAATAAACGAAAGTTAATTTAAAATATCGATGATAACAATTTTATTACTAATTTACTTAACTTTAATTTATTGTCCAAAGAATACAGAAATATGTGAAAGAAAATTTGATAAATATATAATAGATATCTTTTCATTCCTACTTAGGTCGATATACATATATATACAAGTAGACCAACCTATTCTATCCTATTTAGTGACAATGACATTTATCATTTTTGCTATTAATGTTATTGCAAACAGAATTACCATTTAACGTCATTTTATGTAAAAAATTATAAAGATTATAGTTCTATAATCTAGTTATTTGTTAATATGTAAATATTTATTAAAGATAAATAAGTATAGGTGCAAGAATAAAAAATATTACTTTAAATATCAAGATATTTTAATGTAGAAAATTCTAAAAATGTGTACATTGAACTGTCTTTATTTTTATGGAAATGCGTACGAACTCTATAGTCAAGAAAACAATCGTATCGGTAATACCTTTCAGTTGTAGAAATCTATAAACTATAAGATGGTTTATGCTAAGGGAGTGTAGGAGCTGAAAAATAAATGAACAATTCAGCTAAAACATATAATTTCTTATTTGTTGCGCGATATAAAAATAATAATTAAAAGGAAGTATACTATTTCAGTTGTAATCATGCAGTTCGATATTTATGATTATATTTTTGTGATTTGTCTTAAATATTTGAAATAATATAATAGTGCCTTGTTGAAATAAATATCAAATCATCCTTTATTTTTTTATTTTCATCTTTAAAATGCAGCGACTAGTCTGTTATTTTAATTATTCAATATTTTAAAATTAATAAATAACTCTGAAGTACTCTTATCTTAACTACTTGCAAGATATTTGTATGTTTTTAAAGAATTAAACTGTATTTATATTTTAAGTTCATTATTGTATTGTTATTTATAGCTGTAGCTATTTGCATCGTATACTTCAAATGAGCTTTACTAACCAGAGGGAATTTTATAGGTTTTAAAAATTTGAGTATAAATCGTAAAAGCGACAACATTGTTTTTCTTTGATCTATAAATTTGATTTTTTGTACTATACTGCCCAACCACTGCCCAAAGTTAGAATGTGCTAAAGTTTTGTCGTTTACATATATATAATTTCTGCTTAAGATTTTTTCTGTGAAATAATGTCTAAACTGAAATAATGTCTATACTTCAATATATAAGGATAATAGGTATTCGAATGTAAACAACGCGAAGGACGCAAAATGCACGGAATGTACAGTAATGATTGATATATAGGTGAGAGTTAGGTATATTTTATATTGTCTCGGAATGGATAACTCTTATATCTATCCTGTCGAAAACTGTAGGGGTATTACCTAGTTACCTAGGCAACAGATGTCTAGCTAATTGGTCAGGGAAAGAAGAGCTATAATACGAGCCATATAACTAAAAAACTAACTGTAAAGGTATACATTGGTACTAAACGTAGAGGTTGTCGCAGCAGCTGCTAGAAATGATCTTGGAAATTGAATTTGAGTGATGCCTGCCCATCTGTACTTCGTATGTGTTCCAATCCATTGTTGCCATCGTTCGTAATGACACTATAGTATCTTATATGTATTCTCCAAAGTCATCACTCCACCTTGGGAGAGTGTATAATTCAATGGGGAACTATTATGTATTGTTTATATGTATACTGTAGATCGAACTTCCTAATAATTACATTTCTTACATAAAGTATGACCGTGTTGATTATCCAAAATATACACGCATTAATTTTCTTTCTTCCTTCCTATTTCTTTTTGTGTTGTGTGCGAAGACACTGATATTACTTATATGTGTATATTAGATACACTGTTGTAATCTGTTACTCTATAACATATTTATCATATTATATTACAACTTTGTCTATAGGTAGTATCTATGTATTTCCCAGTTATTCTATAATGATGCGGTAATATTATTTGTTAAACTTAGACTATATCTTTATTTGTTTGCTTTTATCAACTGGTATTTCTTTTTATCCTGAATTTGTTAAAAACAACTCACTAATAACTACATATATCTATCCATTTTGTCTTAGCTGTGTTGTATTAACTAAATATTTTTAGGTTTTTTTGTATTGTGATATACGATATCTATCCATATTAATATTCATACAAATACATACTGAGAGTGTAATTTTATTATTTGGAAAAAATAAAAAATATTTTTCGTGTCTTTTTAAAATTTAATTTCAATTCTCTTTTTGATATGGAATACACATAAAAGCACCTGTTACTTACTATTTGCATATTATGTATTATGGGAACATACACACGATTTCTACTCTTCATATTGTGTTTTGAAAAGTATCATTAGTGTATACTGCTTTAAATGGAAATAGTTTTTATTATAGATTTTTCTTTCAGAAACTAAGGAAATAATAAATGGATCATGTTTATTTATCCACCAGTTTTTACGCTTTATTAACAAATTTTATTGTTCAGGGACAGCTAGAATTTTTATGTTTTTAATAAAAGCTTCCATTAACACTATGTAATAATCTCCTGTTCAGATGATTGTACCCACTGTAACGTAAATAGAGATATATGATTTTCTCGCTTTTAGACAAGGGTTCTTATTTAATGTTTTTATTCGTATTCACTGTTTTAATTTGAAACTACTAGGTTTGTAGATATTGATTATATTTTCGAATTCTATCGCATAGTGGTGTATACTTTAACCCGTCCTGTTTAAATTTGTGGTTTAATACAATTTCACAATTTTTCTGTGTAAGTAATATATTTGGGGCATAAAAAAGAATAACAAAAGTAAAACAAACATTTTTACAATCACTTTGTTGTTGTTACATCTGTGCGCATTTTCTATAATTTTGTGATGAAGAATATTTAACTTAATTTTTTTATTCTGTGTAATATTTAACGTTTTTAGTTTTTATATCTTTAAATACGTTTTTATCTTTTGACATGCAATTTATAATAATTTTCTATTTTAAAATAATAATTTCTT
The DNA here is from genome assembly GCA_036023295.1 of Invenusta paracnida. Lineage (NCBI taxonomy): Eukaryota > Metazoa > Platyhelminthes > Proseriata > Coelogynoporidae > Invenusta > Invenusta paracnida. The sequence continues at coordinate 7,752 of JAYRBW010015451.1, read as the reverse complement.
ACACGTACGCCTAGACGTTAGTATCATTTAAAGTAACTAAATGCATACAATATATTTTTTACAAAATGTATTCAAATAGCATGTTTTAATGTAAATGTACAAGGTGTACCATAAGTAACCATCTAAATGTTAAAATGACAATTTTAAATAATTAGTTGTATTTATTAATTAATTTATAACAATAAAATTGTTAAATAATGGTACAATAGTATTCAATTATAATACAAGTAACAAAAACGATTCTCATTTTTCAAAAATTAGTAATTTCGTTCTGGTATTTTTTAAAATGTCCCCCATTCGGTTGTCCGCATTGTCTTATTCGTTAGGATGAGGCACATATGTTTTAACAAAGATTAGTGTCAGAGGTTTGAATGGCTAGGGGGATGCGTTGTTTCAATTCTTCCATATTGTGAGATCTGTGTTTGGAAACAATGTCCTTAATAATGCCCCGTACAGATTAGTCATAAGGGGAGAGATCAGGACTACGTAGGGGTCATTCTACCAATCCTCTTCGTCCTATCCATCTTTCTGGAAATTCTTCATATAATTTGTTGCGAATAGCAATGCAATAATTAAATGTGGTAGTAAACCATATTGTTGCCACTATTTGTGTGGATGATCACCAGTTGCACTAATGTATTAAGCTGGCGCACCTGACACAGGTTCTTGGAAAAAATAAGGTCTGATTAATATTGAGCTACATATGCAAGCTCAAACCATTATCCCAGAAGTTTACAACGATTTTTCAAATACACATGTATGTAGATTTTCGACACCGTTATAAATGCAGTTGTGTCTCTTAATTTGACCATTTTGATTAAAATCACTGGTAACTCTAACATGATGACCACTCCTCTTTCGGTTTTGCACAGACCCAGTATCCGAAAATTTATTACCAATTGTTTTAACCAAGAAACAGATTTACCACTCTATTTAAAATTTTTACAAACTAGATAAAAGTTTTAAACAGAATGTAAATGTTTACTTAAAATGTTCGTTTTACGCCAAGAAAATTCGCCATAATTGCTGACTTTTTAATTATTAATTTAGTTAATGTAAACGCTTTTATTGGAACATTTAATGCTTACTAGTTCAAATTCAATTCAAATAAATCGATGTATATATTCTGTATGAGCTTAGTTAGTTAATTGAAATACCCGTCTTTAATCGTTTATAATTTGACAGTTTATTATAGGACACACTGTATATATGTTTAATCGTGTTTAAACATTTTAAGTTTTCACACACTTTCTAATGTTGTTATAAAATGAGATGCATTTTTAAATGAACGATTAATAAATAAATTTGTTTTTAGTATTATTAATTAAAGAATAAATCTATTGACTAAGATTTATAATTATCTTTTTATATAAGACTACATCTCAATTAAATGAAAGTTGTAGTTTGTATATAAAATATAAAATACAAATGTAATATTAAAATAATGGCACATATTGAAAAAACATGTCATAATATTCAAATAATAATTTTGAAATGGAAATATCAAATTGTTAAATATTAGCATTACGTCGATTTTAATATTTCACTATATCTACCTGTTTGTATAGCATATTTGTAGAATACAGTGTTTAAAAAATCCCTAACACTTCAAAATCTATTTCCCTTTCTAAAAACTCTTATAGCATTCATCATATTCCTTCCAAACCCAGTCCTCTTCTTTTGTCAATATTCTACTCCTATGTAGTATGTCATCCTTTCTATACCTCGCAGTCTCTTACATATTTTGTTCCGCAATCAATAAATCGGGGTTGATTCTCAATTGACAGACTTATTTAGTGTCAATATTTGTTGGAAAGTGCAGCGTCTCAGCCTGAAGCGCATTGACCTCGAAATTGTTTAAACTGATTTCCTTGTATGTAGATTTCCAAGTCACGAAATATAAAAAGAGTATTTTAATTATCTATTTTTATCATTATTTTTGTACATATATGTGGTTTATCCAGTTTCGTGTTATATAAAATAATGTTACTATTAATTGTTTCTATGTACAAAGGTTCATTAACTTCTATTTTATATATATTATATTAATATTTCACTTTTTATACTGATAAATTAAGCAAATATAAATATCGCATAAGTATTTAATTATATAAGAAATGCGAGTATGAAATCTGTCTCACTTACTGAATTTTGTAATTATTATTCGCTCGTGTATTTTGACACTTCAGATAGTTTATGGACATTTATGTCATCGAAAAGCCTAATTAACATTACTGATAAGTTCTCCCCTGTCAATTTAGATACATACTTATAATAATAAGTACAAAGCAATATATTGTCTTGTGGTCTCCCCTCTGCCAGCAAGGTGCTCCTGGAGCCGACCTTTACAATGCCGTGGTCGAGCGTCTCAAGCTCCTTGAGGCTGACTACTTTGATCTGGAGTTCGTGAACATTGAAGGTGCAAGAGTGAGTTCAAACGAGATAACTAACGAATTCTTATTGATTGTATATTGATTTTTTCAGTAAATTAAATTGGAAACACAAATGTCAAGATGAATATAGTGTTCTTTATTTAAACAGTCGTCTCTATGAATCAAATCAAATTGTTGGGACACTTTTTGATTAAATAATAATATGTTGTTAATCACTTATTCACAGAACTTCGTGTTTCCTCTGATTTAATAATACATTTAATTGGCCCACTTTTAATATAAATTTCAATTTATAGCTTAATTTTGTTGAATCTTTTTGTTTACTATATGAAGGTTAGAAGAATGTAGAATGATGAAAATATAGAGAAATTAATAAAACTTATTAGATTCAATAAATAGATAATTTGTGAGAAAACTACTTATAACTATTTTTTACATGTCTAGAAGGTTAAAAAAGTAGGTTTTTTGCTTGCTTAAATTGTTCTACTTCTATTACTTTATCAATATATTTTAAATATTTTTAAATGATCAATTGGTACTTTTTAGTATTATCGATTGATTTTTTATTCGGTTCGTACAATAATAAATGATGAGTCCTATCTCCTTTGTCTCAAACTTGTTATTTTTAGGTCAAATTCTCTCTCAATATTAATATAGTATAATAGACCACCTAATCTGTCGTTCTAAATTATTTATTTGATATTTATTTAATACTGTTTAATTTGTAATACAATGTAGAGTACTTAGATTCACTCCGTATTTACTTATTTGCTGACGAATCTCTGGTTGATTATTATCTATCTGTTTTGTCCTTCAAAGCGTCTACTATTAATGTAATTCGACGTATATATTAGTTTTACATTATGTTCGTTCCCCATTCGGTTTAAAAAATAATCTCGTATTCCGTGATATTCAGTTAATTTAGTCTACTAATAATACACATTTAACAGGTTCTAGAGCTGTATTTTATGCGACGACATCAACTAGATACAAATTATGACCAATTTGTCATTAACTTGGTTGTAGTTAATTTTTAAGCAAGTTTCGTCTATTTGGCATTTTAAGGTTATTTCTATGTAATATAAAAATATATTAATATATAAAAATAATTAATATATATAAAAATATATAATTTCTATTTAATATAACAAAATAAAGTGCAAAAGTATATAACACAAAATATAAGTGCATTGAAATTTAAAATATCAAAAATATATAATTATGATTTTGAGAAATATAATTTCTTCTGTTATGATCTATCATAAATTCAAAATTTGATAGAATTCTTACAAATGTTTTGAAATATTTTCTACAGCATATTAGAGTCACCAATACAATTGACTGTACACAAAGATTGAAAAATTCTTGGCTTGGAATTCGTTCATTTTTTGAAAGCTTTGAAGTAATAATGCTTTTTACATATAAATGTAAAAGTTGAATATTCAATTTGCTTATAGTGCTGGGAATCTTTGTAAATCTTTATATATTGACCCAAAAGTAGTCGGCCCCAAACAATAATAATAACTATTTTTTTAAATGTCAAGTATATTTTGTTAATCAACAGAATTACAATACTTATAACAATAACAATGCTTATTATAATATGAACTGAAATAAATTAAATTTTCATTTTCTACCGTTAATTGCGTTGATGCAATCTTAATAATGAGAAATGGCGCTGTGAACAACTTACCATCACAATTCAGACGTAAGTTTTTGCAATTCTTCCACTATTAAGACCTTCAAACGGTCAATATTCTGCGGTTTGTTATGGTCAATTCCGATCATTTTTTTCAAAACACTTCTGGGAAATAAGTTTAAAAGGGTCAAATCATGTAATCTTTGTAGCCACTCTATTAGTCCCCGTCGACTTATACATCTCATCCATCAAAATTATTATCTAGCTGCTATTTTTTAACATTCCAAGCATAATAATAAGGAAATCCATTTTGATGGAATGTCAGGACTTAAGGAAATGATTGGCCAACGTTTATTTTCCAACTTAGTCTCCTACTGCTCTGACATAATGAATCTCTCTACTACAAGTATGATTAACAGCTTTGAGCCTACTATTTTTTACTCTTATTTAGGGCCGTCTACTTTTGGGTCACTCCGTATTTTATTTATATAGATGGAATGAATTAATAATTGACTTAGATTATAGTTTTCATAGATATTTACGGAATTTCGACGTTTTATGTATTTCCCGAATTTAATCGAGTCGTGTTATAGACGAAGGTTTATATGCATGTACCTATAAATTTTACGCTCACCGATCGATTGATAAGTTTAAACTCTGTTCAAACTCTCATGTGCACGTATCAGATTCAGCGGTGAATTTCTTTGATCAATTCACAACATTTTTGTGTGCACAATTTTAATCTCTTGGTATAAGGCAGTTAATCAGCATAGTGTTTATCGAATGTTATTTTCAATGTACACATAAAATTAAGAGTCTTCGTCTAAATTAGAAATATTTATGTTTTCCGCTGGTATTGAAGATATTGATGAAATACTTTATGTTATTAGCCTTATTTTTCTTATTTTCTGTAATGAAAATAAACCCCGCCTCATTTTTATATTATGCTATATATATATAGTGGGATGTATATTATTATTAGTTACAGCATAATGTTTATACAGCTAATTTAGTTTATATTTACTTAGCATTGTGCATATTTATTTGTATGGCATCATGTCATGGTGGATTTCCTATTAACTAATGTGACATGACATTTTAGAACCTTATGAGAGCTCCATAATGTACGCATTTTTTTATCCAATTCGTTTTTATAATTATATTGACATATATATAATGTTACAACGAAAGTAATTTAATGGAGTTATGTTCTTTTTAAGGTTTAAGTTAATTATTGGAATTATATGAACAACAATTAATGTTTGAGAGTCATTTTTTCAATCGACAGTAATACAAACAGTTTCATAAATTTATGAAATACGGCTGTTAGAACTACTTTATTGCTTTTCCTGTGAAGAAAATTGTGAAAGTTTCATCCGAGGAATGAATCATAAGTGGCTTTTTATTGTAAATTTCGTATAAATAAATAGTCGAAATAGTTTTATTGTTAGTTTGTGATTAGTATATGAAATTATGTGAGATTGTGCAATGGATTATTTGAAATATGTGTGTAATACGCATAGATTGATTCCATGTGATGTACCTAGAATGTGTGCATTTAAAGTCAACATATTTGTTATGCAGAATAATTTTTATTTGATAACTTTTATAAGGAAAAAGTCAAAATCTGAATTCTAATATACTAAATACAAAACCAACAAAATGTGTAACATCTGACATTTTGAATATAGACAGTCTCAATATAGAAAAATACTCCGCATTTGTATTGTTTTCAAACAAATGGTACATTGTCTAACAACTATTTCTAATTTGTAAATTATTGTAATATTCAATATTGTGTAATACTCATAAATAAATTATTAAGTAAATTAAATGAATTAATTTTCTTCGATCAAGTCTATTTTTTTGTCGTATAAAAAATTTATCTTCATTGAGTAATACTTCATTTCAGTTTAATTTGTGTTTTACTGCATTCATGCGTTTAAACAAAAAAAAATTGAAAATATAAATCATCTACCTATTGATTTAAATAAAATGCACGTTTTCTAATTTACGAATGTCTGACTTATCAACATTCTATTAACTAAAATGTAAAAGCAGCGTTGTTGAAAACGTTTTAAAGTATTACTTTTATCCAACTCTATCATAATGGTGTATGAATTATATACTGTTAGTTGATATTTATGAAAAAAATAAACATTTTTTAGTTTACCGCAAATTATAATAAGAATAAAATAGTCAATCAGGAAAGTCTAGTGAATTATGAAACTGTATTCAAATAATGGTTAAGAAAAATACTGAAAAAAGATAAATAACATGAAAAGTATAATAGTGATCGAAATAATTGAATTTATTAATGATATTGATTTTATCTACAACATATTGTTATATATTATTAATTATTTATAACTGTATTAGTTGAATTTTATAACTGTAATAAATAATGAATAACAAACCTTTTATTTTAAATTTAGTATGTAGTCTACGCGTAGGCTGCAAACCTACGCTAATGACAACATTACCCCTCACCCACATAAAAACAAATATCCTAAAACTGATTACTCCTTTTATCATTAAGTATTTACTCTGTACTTCATGGTTCTCACCTTTAGTGCTGGCTGGACCACACAAAATCCCTGGTGAAGCAGGTCGGCTCAGGCAAGGACATGGTCTTTCGACTCGGAGTCAAGTTCTACACTCCGCACCCTAACCTGCTGGAGGAGGAGTACACACGGTAGGTGTCGGGACGTACTCTCTTTTTCTTTCTTAAAAATGAAGAATATGTCAGCCGAAAGCGTCTATTCCCTTTCTATGCAATACTACGATTTGCCGAACACTAGTGACTTGTATTTCTCTAATTACAAATATTAAGTAACATCATAAGTTATATGAACACATAACGCGTGCGGCGCGTCAAAAACCGATAAATACCGGGTTGCCACTCGTCCGTTTTTTCTAAATTGTCCGTTTTTCGTCCGAAATGTCTGTTAAAACAAACGGACGCTTAAATTTATAAACTATTTTAATTATATGTTCGGATGCAATAAAAGAAAAGGAAAGTTTACTAAAAAAAAGAAATTCTAAAATTCGCGAAAATCAAAAAGTTCTCAAGGAGATACAAACAAAACGAATGGCAGAAAGGCAAAATACTCAGAAGGAGCTCGAATCAGCTAATCAGGATGCTTCATTGCATGAGTCTCTCTCGATAACTTCGTTAAAATTAGCTCAAGGTCTGCTTCGTAAAGCTAAATTGCAGAGACAGAAGTCAAAAACTTTAAGAAAAAAGCTGTCAACAATGAAACCAGTAAATAAAGTTGACCACTACTGTTTTGTCGATGTTGACTCTACACATAGCGTTGACCTTGATGCATCCTTTGAGAATTCCCAACCCTCATCCTCTAAACGTCAAAAAATTGATTCAAAAATTTCCGATTGCTTTAGATAGTAACTTATTTAGTTTGTATAACAACTTTGTAATCATTTTAAAGCTATATTTTGAGTAATCATATTTGTAACGTGGTAAGTATTTCATGTTAATACTTATTCTACATAGTCTATACCATCTTAACTAGAACATGTTAAATTTAGTAATACCTAACTGATTTTTCCCCTGTATATAAATAAAAACCTTTGATGGACTATATCTCTGAGTTTTGAGTATTTTGTTTTGTTTATTATTGACGAAAAGAAGTCTATACGATTTTATCTCTTCATATACTTTATGTATCCCAGATTACGTGTATATATAATGCCCACTTT
>JAYRBW010015440.1:0-13018 GCA_036023295.1 Invenusta paracnida | reverse complement strand
CAGGTAAATACGACGGTAGATCTGCCCTGTCGAGCTGTCTCATCGGCGCATCTCGACATTAACTACGCCTGGAAATTTGAGGTCAGTCTTTTTGGTTTTGTTCCTCGTTACTCTGAATAAACGTGTATTTGAACTTCCACATAATGCAGAGGGTAATTATTCGTCGAAGTTTTAATTAACTATTCACCGATTTGTATAAAATCAAATGAACTTTATAAAATTTGATTAATCGGACAACGATAAATATTATATTGTAATAAATAAACATGAGATGAAGTTTTTACATCTGTATTCTTCATATCTCGCCCGACACAATATCTTTCCAAGTATTGGGGGGGGAGGAGGCACCACTTTTCCACAGTCTCTTAGCAAGAATTTATATTTGTTAAATAGGTACTATTTGTTAATTTTAAATATATTGTTGCATATTAATTTTTATGGATCGAAACAATGAAATGTGCGACATGTAGCGAATTTTGCACATAAGAAAAGAGCACTTTTTACGATATAATTCATTAATGTAGATAGTGAAAGTATCCAGAAAATCCAGAATCTAAGATCTAGCAAAATAATTGAATTAAAGAAAGTTAATCACTACAAATTGTTTCACAGTAAATGAATAGCAATAGTTTTTAAAATTCCGAAAAATAAACGCTTCTTTGAGTTTTTGGAATAATAAATTTTTTCGTTGTTTTTTGGTTCAATTTTTCTTCTTTTTTATGTGCATATATTCAAAAGCATCGAGTCAGTCTTTCTTGGCCCATTGCTACTTGTTGTTATATATTTATAGTTTAAGAGAATTTGTAAATCTAACACATAGGAATCCCTTTCATTATTATTTATACGGTATTCTAGCTGTCAAAAGAGACTACCACAATGCCTGAGACAGAAATTCCTTCAATATGGTTAAGTAATTGCATAGATTAGACTCGTCTTACAAATACGCTTGCCCCACATAGGTCATTGCATTAAACTATTGAATAATATAGACTTAATTAATAGCCGGTTAGATTTTGATTTTATACCTATAGCCGTTTTATTTTAGCTTAATCGTTTTTACTCAAATTATGGATTACATAATAATTGGTGCATAAAGTAGAATGCAAATTTTAAGATAAGTATGACAATATTTTAACTCATTATCTCAGTGCCGTTTGAAAAATATTTAAATCAATAAAATAACCTTCAGCAAGAGAATTAAAGGTGGGCCGAACTGATGTTTCAACTCGATAATTTCAATTACCGCATCAAAACTTCTCTGGTATTGATTTTCCTAATCCAAACACATGTATGCCATATTTAATTGGTAGTATTTGGTATTTAGAGTTCTGACTTCAAACTGTACTTTTCTACATAAGAGATACTTTAAAAATAGATATGTCGAATTGAGACATTAATTATGTAATTTGATATTGCTGTCAAATGAATTTTATTGTTATTCTGTTTCATTCTACTAAATGTTACAAGAAACTAAAATAATAAACCAAAATAGTTATGTAAGACTACTTGTAGTAATAAGACTGTTGGCTACTAATGTAGAGTAATTCTAATTAGATTATGATACAAATCTGCAATGGGATATTGATTAAAAAATAGTCTTAAGTCAATTTATCCGTTTTTATCTTGAGAGAGTATTGAACAAGTCACGAGTATCCGTATTTCAGGGTATCGAGATCAAATTCGACCGCCTCGATCTGGACGAGCGTCGCTACGATATAGCCCAGTTTGACCGGAAGTATGGTCGGTACTTTGGGAACATGCGCATCTGGAACATTCAGTTTGAGAATGAGGGGAACTACTCCTGTTTAGTGGAGACCTCCGTCTACAGGGAGGAAAAATGGGCAATGATTCGAGTGGCGGGACCCCCGGGACCTTGTGCAGGTAACCATGGAAATAGGATATTGTTGTCATACATTGTCTGGGAATGATTTGAGTGGCGGGACTTCCGGGACCTTGTGCAGGTAACCATGGAAATGGGATATTGTTGTCATACATTGTCTGGGAATGATTCGAGCGAGTGGTAGGAATTCCTGGACCTTATGCAGGCAACCATGGCAATGGGATATTGTTGTCATACATTGTCTGGGAATGATTCGAGTGACAAGAAACTCTGGACTTTATGCAGGTAGCCATGGCATTCGGGATGTTGTTGTCATTAATTGTCTGAGAATGATTTGAGTAGCAGGAACACCAGGATCTTGTGCAGGTAACCGTGCAATTGGGAGGTAGTTCTAATGTAGTTATTATTAATTGTCTGGGAATGATTCGAGTAGCGGGACCTTGTGCAGGTAACCATGACAATCGGGATGTTGCTGTCATTAATTGTCTGAGAATGATTCGAGTGACGGGACATTATTCAGGTAACCATGGCAATTGGGACATTGATGCAATACATTGTCTGGGAATGATTCCAGTGGCGAGAAACTCTGGACTTTATGCAGGTAGCCATGGCAGTCGGGATGTTGTTGTCATTAATTGTCTGAGAATGATGTGAGTAGCAGGAACACCAGGATCTTATGCAGGTAACCTTGCAATTGGGACGTAGTTCTAATGGAGTTATTATTAATTGTCTAGGAATGATTCGAGTAGCGGGACCTTGTGCAGGTAACCATGAAAATCGGGATGTTGCTGTCATTAATTGTCTGAGAATGATTCGAGTGACGGGAAAAACCTGGACTTTATGCAGGTAACCATGGAAATCGGAATTTTGATGTTATTAATTTTCTCAGAATGATTCTAGTAGAGGGAATCCCAGGACCTTGTGCAGGTAAACGTGACTGGTTTGAATGTCTGTACCTATGAATTTGAAAACAAACAAAATATTGTGATATAGAATCGAGAAAGTCATTGTATAAATTATTTATTGTTTGATTTAGATAGATACAATTTAAAATGAAGATGTTTCCATTTAGATATATTAATTGCTTCACAAAAATCTCTATGTGCTCAGTTAGACAATACACAAAAAAAGTATTTTTAAACGAATATTTTTTGCGAACTTACATACGTAGACAAAATCTTTCTTAAAACTCTATCCTTTTAGTTGCCACTGTTTTCAGGTGTGACAGTGGATGACCAAACGAAAAGCGAATCGGGTATTAGGGTGAACTGGACAGTGGGTGCCAAACATCATGGTAAGCTAGAGTTCTTTGTAATCGAGACATTGAATCGCCAGGACTATAGTACTTCATCCGTTAACGGGGCGGACAAGTGGAAGGTCCATCTTTCGAGGCTTAATGAAACAGAAGACATGATTATACTACATGAAGGTATGTGCAGCTATCATAGTTGTCGGTTGTTTAGCCGTCAGAATTGAAATGAAGTATGTAGATGATTGGAAGCGTATAGATTGTAAAAGATCACATAAATTTCAAAGAAAATAAGCATAGCCGAGTTTGAATTACAGAACTATGTTTTATTTTCTTTTGACATTTCTTATTCTACTGATATAAATGAATTAATGCCTCACTACATGGAAAATGTCAGACTTTGGGCTTATATGATTATGGAAGCTTTTAGAAATTGCTATGGCTACATTTAATATTATTTATTTATTTATTATTCATTTAGTTATCTATATATAATTAAATCAATTTCTGTTTAGTAACATATGTTAAAACTGATAATATAACATAAACATTCCTCAGAAATGCTCAATTTTCATTCATTTTGTAGTATGCGTATTTTTTTATAGAAAATTTCCTATTTACAGTAATGAAATCTTTTTTCAGTAATCATCGTTTTTATGAATTGATTTAGGATCTGAAAGTTACTCATGTAATGGGAAATAATATAGAATACTTAAGCTGTAGCACAATTACTTCTAAGTTAAAAGTAATCTGTTTTCTCTAGCTTTTCTAGCATCATGTGTTCTTATTGTCTATTTTATACTGAGTGATGGATAGACTTAATCGCAAAATATCTCTATTGTAATTACTTTTGTATAGATACATTTTGTCGACTTGAAAGATATTTTTATTTTGTTTTGTATTGTATTAAATGAACTACATCTCTTTATTATACGCTGTAGAAAGTGATATATATATTTTCAACTCTGTATATGGATTCTCATTATTTACTTGTTAAAAAACAAAACTAATAAAATAAACGCTTTAAATGAGTATATTAAATTAAAAAAATAATAATGAATGAAATATTAAGTAAGAAAAATAGTTTTTATACTGTCATATTTATTAAGTATCAGATATGGTAGGTGTCAGATAATAAAACGAAATAATTATTAATTAAACAAGTCAGCTATAATTTACTCTACATTTGTGTATAAATATGATTGATAGATAAATAAAATAAAATAAATAAATATAACTAAACAAGTATTCTAAATGGAACATTATAGGACAAAATTTAACAATATTACAAATAATATTAATGGTTAAGGTTCTGATATGTTCAATGACACTAGATTGATTTATCCGTATCATTACTAAATGATAATATTTTATTGAGAAATATAGGACTGAAAAATCTGACTTCAATGATCGTTCCAAATAGCCTTATATTTTATACAATATTCGTATAAGCAAAGTTGACTATTAATTTGTTAAGATACTATTAGTATATTAAAAAAAATATTCACGTTGATAAAATGAACTCTATATCCAACTTAGTGAATATCCCTTTAACCTGTTCACTATGGCATAATCATAATGTTTTGTTTTATTTACCAATAAACGTCTCGTATTAGTTTTTAGTAAACAATCTTTATATTCGGCATTATAGTTGTCAACTTACTTTACTTCGAAATATATTTATTTTCAATAGTACATATTTACGGTGACAGTCAACGTCTTACTATACAGGATTTAAGTTCAATTAATTCGAAGCATTTGTTTTTAAGTAGAAATTGTATATTTTTTGAATGGAAAGGTTTTTACAAATGAAACTATTGCTGCTGTTTTAGTAACAGCAGCAATAGTAAAAATGCTCAAAATGAAAAGTAAAATCCAATACATCTATCCAAAGAGATTTTACCATTTATAATATTTAAATTAAATAAACATACGTTTTCATAGAGAACATTTTAATAATTCAGAAACATTAAAAAAAATTGGTGGGTTTCAAATTCTTTTCATCATAAAAATATTTTTCTTATGAGAGTATCCTACTGCTTTCCTTTCACCGACACCAGGAAAGGATCTGGGTCGTCGACACTATTCACTGGGTGGTCTGGCCGCCAATATGGGCTACCGAGTTCGAATCCGTGCCGCAAATCAGTTCGGTGTGGGAGAGTTCTCTCCAGCGAGCGATTGGTTCACGACGCTACCCACACCTCCAGCGAAGACACCAATGAATGTGTCCGGTGGCGGCGGAAAGGAGGGAACGCTTGTGATCCGGTGGGATCCACTGGCAATCGTGGATCAGAATGCTCCTGGCTTCTTCTACGAGGTTGGCTATCGTGAGACGGGGAACAAGGAGTTTGACGTTAAAAAGTTTACCGAGAAGGACTACAAAGTGCTTGAGGACATCAACTACCTCGAGGCTACGTTTGTCGTTGGCTCTAAAAAGCCATACCATCCTTACCAGGCCATTGTGCGAGCCTACAATGATAAGGTGAGAAAAATTCTCTATTCATTGATTTCTCGTCAAATCTATCGGATTACCTTTGTTTAATTGCTAAAACAATTAAGCTAGCTGTAATTTTCAAATGCTAGTTTAATAGGCTATGTACCTTGATCTATCTACACCATGTAAACGATTGTAAATTGTTTCTCTATTTAAAAAATACCATATATAAATCTACCAACGAGGACTACAAGTCCTCGTCTACCAATTGATAATATTTTCTGATAAATAAATAAATAAATAAATAAATAAATATTATGAAAACCTTTTGTGCGAGTATTCAAAATGTGTTAATTTTAAATACATTTTTTAATTTACCTTGTTAATTCATCATATAATTTTATTTTGTTATCTTTCTATATAAAATTTATGATTAATACGTGTTTAAATTGTTTACGTACGGTTAATTTGGGTTTTGGATTTAAAAATACTTACGTATAAACATTTTCACACCACTCACATACTTGTATGTAGTATTAAACATGATCAATTACATGTTATTTTAAACATTTTTATAGAAATTGAAATAGTAATCTTTATTCCATCTTAGGGCGCGGGTCCTTGGTCGTCTATGGCTGATATCTGGTCCGCAGAGATGATGCCAAAAACCACTCCCGAGGACACCCACCCCTCCGCCATCAATTCAACAGCTATCCGTGTTAAATGGAGAAAGGTTAACGCAGCGGATATACCCAAAGAGGAAGGGCGTCTCTTGGGATTCCGGATAATTTACTGGCCAAAGGGCTCCGTTGAGTGCATCTCGCAGCAGGCCAATGAATTGCGGATTCGAGATGGTCAACGTCAGACGGTGTTCGGCGAGGGAACAGACGAGGGTATTCTTGTGGGACTCCAGAGCAATAGTTACTACTGTATTGCTGTGCAGGTAAGAGGCTCTGTTCTGCATTTTGAAATTTTATTAAATTAGTTATTACATTAAATAATAAATTAAAAAAACTATTGTATTACTTGTTAATTTTAAGTGAAATTGATTAGTATGCAAGTGAGAAAGAATATCAATAGTTCTCTAACAATAAATATACTTTTTGCACTTTTAATCACCTCAGTCAAGTAACGAGACTTGTCAATGAATACTTCATGAGCAAGTAAGACAGGATGAGCAGGTTGAGCAGGATGAGCAGGATGACGTATCTCATTCGGTCGTTGCTATGAATTTACGAAACTTATTTACAAGCTAACATCCGAAATATTTGCAGCTTAAATATTTCACGACTAATCTGAAAATTTTCCTCTTTACTAGTTGACTATTATAGATGTATTAATTTTATTAATAATATAATTTTAATAATCTTATTAAAGCATTTTTTTACGTGGCTTCACCTATAACACACTATTTTAGTTAGAACAAATTGTCATAAATTCTTTATTAGTGCCCATTAATACTCACAGGTAGGATTTCTTACGTGTCCATTTTTCAGCTTAGATCATTTATTTATATTTAAGAAATAAATTTGGTTTATAGGAATTCCAATGTGATGGTTTTATTATAGGTATAATAATATAGAGGCACAAACTATTAATTTCACTTCTAATATTAAAATATGTTATTTATTATGTCTCTACTAACACATTATAGAAGCATTTTGAACATCCTGAAAAAATTATTTGGGCATAGGGGGTTAACTATTTCTAAAATGATTAAGTTATATGATAAAAAAACGCTACAATAATGATAAAATGGTATTGTTTCTGAAACAATGTAAATACAAACTAGTATTAATTTGTTTGTATGTCAATCATTGCTTAGGATACTTACCTTTAATATTCTGGTAGATTATTCCATTTATCGTTTTCAGGTATTCAATGCTGCTGGTGATGGACCACGCTCAAATTATGTTTTGCAATCAACATTTAAACCGCCTCCACAAAATTTCCCAACCAAGGTGACCACGTTTTATGTTTAAACTATCTGATGTTAAAATTCTTAATATCATAACTTCTAAATCTATTCCAATTAATTTAGAATAGAATGGGGTCGCCATCTTTCGTTATTCTATATTTAGGTGTCACAACATTGATAAGTTTTATAAGGTGAAAATAGTCAGATTAAGAAAGGTGTACATTTAAATAAATATTTTCATTTTTAATTAAACAAACATTGTAATTATCAACTTATACTTTAAAAAATTGTTTGTGAATATCATAGTATTAAAATATATTTAATTTTCAATATAATGAAACATTTTTTAGGGATTGGAGTTAATAGTAAAAATACATATGAATAAAACCCGTATTGTATTATATTTCCTTGCTATTATTAACTCAAAATGTATTCTGAAAAATTGTTTTTATACAGGTAACATTAAATGATAGTAAATTTGTGTAACTTATAGATTGTAATTTAGTATCTATTACACAGAATGAAAATGTAAATATCACAGATTTTAAACCTTATTTTTTTAACGTAGGTTGAAGTGGCTCATACAGGGCGGCCCAACGAGGTCAAGGTCAACTGGGTAGGACTTCAAGCTCGACCACAAGAGGAGTCTCTTGACAGTTACAAGATCCGCTATTGGCAGGCTGGTGCCTCACTCAAGGAGAACCCACGGGACATCGACTGTGGCCTGGACACGAGCGGATTCATTCAGGGCTTGTCGCATAACATGCGTTACAATATGCGCGTTTTTGGCCATAGTCGAGGTGGTGTGGGCAAGATGAGCTCGCCGATGGTTCAGTTTATGATTATTCCTGCTGATCGGTGCATCCACAATGCACAATGGGGTAAGATTTATTGTTTTGTAGAATTGTGAATTTTTGATTAGGATAACATGTACTTAATCAATATATTATGAAATAACTATTGCTTCACTGAAATGTGATTTATTAACTTTGTTAGTTTTAAAATTTCGCGTTAGATTTTTCAATTACTGATAAGTAATATAATATTAAAATATATTATGTATTTAAGTTCATGAATAAAAATCATTTGTTTTGCGAAAATACAAAAATTATTATTTTTTTGTTCACTTGTAGTATTTATCTGTTTATATGAGCGCTTTATTCTTCTTGATACTTTAAAGTAGAAACTATACCTTTGTTAAAATAGTTATTACTTGCATTTTTAAATTTCTTTAGATGGTCCCGATATTCGCTATGTTTTCGTATGCGGTTGCTCTCACTTACAAATATCACTCGCAACTGTGATCGCTTTTGGATTCGTCATTTTTTGTTTTTTCTAAACGAATGATATGTAGCTTTTTACAATAACATTTGTAACGTAATAAATATTTATTTTAAAACACCATTTCAATGTCAGTAATGTTACTCTATTATTTTAACTGTTAATATTTGATTGAATTTTATGTCCATATAATAATAATTTCAAATTCGATTTTTATAAAAATAATTTTTATGATACCTTTATAGAATCTGTTTACGTATCTGGACATTATTGCTTTTATGGGTAATGCATTTTTTCTTAGTAATCTTTGACAATATTTAAGAATTATTGTTTTAGGAAAATAGTTATTTATTGTAATATAATATTTTTATTACTTTACATACGTACATAAATACTGATATATATTTACATACATTTATACAGTTACAATTCAGTATTTTTACACTTAATTTGTTTTATTTATTTGGTTACTTATTTTTATTACATGTACTATTTTATAATATAGTCTGCTTTTTGCATATATAAAATATAACACACATTGTTCTAGAAATGTGTTTATGTTTATGATACACCTTTGCTTACATATGTACATCCAAAGATACTAAAGAATGACAAGATACGTTATTGGCGAAATTTTGTGGCTAATCTGAGAAAAATCAAATAGCAGCCTCCATTATATAATTCTATTATTGATTGTTTTTACTACTACTTAGTAGTATAGTAGAACAAATATAGCTCACTTTTAAAGAAATATTGAGAAAATATTTCAGAATTATTTCAATGTAAAGGAATATACTATTATTAAATGCACATTTTTAAAAATATCATTGCTATTTAATATTAAAAAAGGCAACACATACGTTTATTATATATAATCATAATACAAACATAATGGCATTATTATGAAAAATCTATATAGTATGATAACACAATTTAGTGCAATTTCGAAAAAAAAGAATTCAGTAATTTGTTAATAAAAATGCCACTAATAAATAAATATAATTTTATTACAAAAGATTAAATAAAAAAATGGAAGAGAATATATAAAGTAGTTATATTGTTTGCGTCCTTTTACTAGTTAGAGGACATTTATACGTACAGAAAAATATATTTTAATGACATGAAATGATTCTACCAATAGTATTCATTACAGAAATTCAATTTTGAAAAGGCGCAATTCAGTTTAAAAATTTAGATTTAACTCCATTAGCAATATATATATATAAATATCTTTATTGAAAGGAGCCAGTGTCTCTTCAAAAACTTTTCAGCAATATGAAATACAGACAAAAAACAGCATATATATACGGAAAATTCTACAAATAGAAAACTAAATTGGAAGTTAACAAAAACACAAGACACGCCGGAAGAATATCAAAATAATGTTGGAGGTAGCGAGAATGACTTAACGCCAGAAGAGGTGAAAGATAAAGAGACGGAAGTGAAACATATTCTTTAGTATCTTTGCATACATCTTATTAAAAGATATTTATTGATTAAAACTGATGGATACTACACGTGTGTTAGTAACTTATTTAAAATTTGCTGTTTACAATCATGCAAATGTACATATAAAAGGAATATAACATTCCTATATATTATGATAACTGTGCAAAAAGTTATGCAATACGATTTTTTGCATGAGAAATCATTTGTAGAAATATTATTGTTAAATCGATGAATTAATTATAGAGTTTCTATTCAACAGCAATATCATTGCATTATATCGTTAATAATTATCGATAAATTAAACCAATTAAACCAGTGATTAGGATCATAATTTAATTTTTAGTTTTTTATTAAATTAATAACATCATATTGAATATTATTTTAATAGCTTTTCTGAATTTTAAAAATGTTCCAAATAATAAAATTAGCTGTTTGTCAGACGAAATGCTAGCATGGGTAACAAATGAGAGGGGAGATAGATACATCCCAGAATTAAGTAAGTTATTTGCGGAAGAAATTGATTAGTTTGAAACTGATGAAGATGTTCATTAAGAAATGTTGCAAATATTGAAAAATGCCGAAGCTGATGTTGTTCCAAGATCTATAATAAATTCATACCGAAAATCATATCAAGCGTTTTAAATCATTTCTTTCTGAAAAAAACACTATCAACTAACATTGAGATTGTTTCGTTGGCAATTCTTTCAAATTAAGTTTTTTTGTTACTCTTTAAAAACTAAAGTCCTCCCTCATAGATTTTTTTCCTTTATTCAATCCAACGGTATCTGAGCAATCCGGTTTTAGACAGAAAAGTAAATTTAGTATAGGATAAATTGTTCCTGAAAGAAGTAACGGTGTTCTCAAAGCCATGGTAAAAGCCTGGATGGACAATGGTGGAAAAGAAAACTCAAATAAAAAATATAATTCCATTGAACCAGAAGATTTTGAGGAAATTTAACTTTATTTTGACAGGGAAACTCCTGAAAATTTCAAGAAGAAGTGTGGTTCTCCGTAGTTTATTATTTAGCTCTTCGTGGAAGAGAAGTCCTGCGCAGCCTACCAAGAAATGCGATTGAAATTTCTGAAGATATAGAATTCGGAAAAGAATATGTGTTTATAAATGAAATATTCACCACCAAAAATGTTAAAGCATTGTTATCGTCGAAGGAATATGAAAAATGTCACAAGCACTTATGTATTCCATTGACAATGATACAGAAAGATGCCCTGTCGTCTGTTTAAAAAATTATTTAAAAAGAATTGAAAACAATTGCAATCTATTATTTTTGCTTTTTTGCAAAACATACCAAAAAGGTATTTATTGGTATTGCTTAAACCGCGCTCTTGGTGTAAATACGATTAAGACGTTTATGAAAAATATTTCAAAAAAGCAAATATTTCACGAAAATTCACCAACCACTGCGTTCGGGTTTCTATGGTTTAAAGTTTGAGAGACAGTGGGCTGTAGTCATCTGACATTGTTGCAGTAACTGGACACAAAAATATTCAGAGCTTCGATCGTTTATATGTCCGCAGAAAACGGAATTCGGAAAAGAGATGTTTTTCAGAAATGCTCAGTTCTTCTTAAAATTTTATATCTCAAACTGACACATCGAACACGGCGAGCTCGTCTGGACACTTTAGTAAAGTTCCCAGAACAACAAATACCATAATTCATCGCTTGGACAATACCAAAGAAAACAAAGAACAAAAGATTTTCAAAATTTCAAGGAGATCTGACCAAAAAATGGTGATTGAAGCTGACGCAAAAAACGAATGCTGTTAGAATTACTTTCGAATGAATTATCTGATAAATGTATACTCATGTAACATAAACGCACTGGTATTATGTGACTATTATATATATATCCTAGTATTATTATATCCATAAGCGTTATGTTTTTGTTAAAATTTTTCTCAGTGCATGTAATATCATTGTTGCACGGAGAATTTAACATGATTGATTTTAGTTATAATTTGAGTAATAAATAACATTAAATAATAAATTCATTTTATTGTTGAACGGAGTTTTTGCATAGCGATTATACACCGAGATATTATAATAATTATTTCTTACAATTTTTACTTCATCTTTAACTGCATATAAGTGCGCTTATATGTATAATAGGCTATGATATTTTATTTATTTATTTTAATGTTAATTAATCAATATGTCTAAATACATAATCAATTATATGGTATATGTACATATAGTTCAATTAATATTTTAAATTTAAAAAAATTATTATGTAAAACGATAGAGGTTGATCAACTACACTAAGCGATAAATCTTTCAGGACTTATGGCTATCCCATAGAATTATCTCCACAGGATACGATAGGACCTATAGAAATCCTACAAAATGTTATGTAGGGTCGATAAAATCAGGTAGATTTCCTATAGGATAAACAAATAAGACAATTTACCTTTTTCTTATAGGAATGATAGAATTTAATTAATTTATTTGTATGTGTAAAACAATGATTTTTATTTATATATGATGATAAATATGCTCTATATATATATAACGATTTCTTATATTATACTTATATTATAATTTTTGAATTACATGTTAAGTATTCTGATTTACGTTTTAATGCGTTTTCCGATTTACAAATTGCATTCTCTGAATTATATTTTACATTTATGATTTACAAAATTACGTTTTCTAATTTTCATATCAGGTGTTCGGATTTTCATTTAACACTCAGATTTATATTTTTTTATCGCCAAAAATGGCAAAAAGCTGGTTAGCTACAGACAATTTTATAAGATATAAATTCATTCAAACCACAAAAATAAATGAAATAAGAAAGTTAGCTTTGAATTAATCATAAACAGACATAC
>JAYRBW010015429.1:0-13019 GCA_036023295.1 Invenusta paracnida | reverse complement strand
TGGCTTTGTTAAGTTGCATTTCTGGTGGATCTGATTTCTTGACTTCGGTGTAAATGATTCTGCAAGGTGCGTTACGTTCCCAAGGTGGTGGTGACTGGGGTCTGTCTCTAGCTGCTGGCCAGCATCTGATTCCTTCTTTGACTTTGATGTTATCGAGTCTTTCTTGACTGTCACTTCTCCAATCGCTGCGTTTGAGTCTTTTATTGACTTTGAGTTCTAGCATGTTTTTACGAGGATCGTTGGCATTAAGGGCATACCACTTGCACGCTTGGATGGTAGCTCTGGTGTTCATTCTGCTCTCCATGGTGTTGAGGTCTGCTTCGATGAGGACCGCTTCCGTAGGTGTGCTTTTGGTGAGCGTGGCGATATTTCTGGCAGCCTTCAGTTGAGCTCTTTCTATCTTGGTGTTGTTAGATTTTGAGATCCAGGGTTGCCATGCAGCACAGGCATATTCTGCAACGCTTCTTTGGGTGGCAATGTAGATCATCCTCAGTTCTTTCTTGTTCCATCCCCAGGAGGTTCCGCTAAGGGCTCTGAGTATATGGCTTCTTTGTTTCATCTTGTTGCATACGTTGCTCGTGTGTTTGCTAAATCTTAATTGTTGGTCGTAGGTAATGCCTAGAAATTTAGGGTTGTCATTTTTTGGGACTATCTGATCGTCGATTGTGATTTTAATACTTCGTTGATTGTCGGCGCTGTCCGTGGAGAAGAGGCAGGTCTCACACTTCTTGGTGTTGAGTCCAAGGTACCACTTCTTGCTCCACTCCACTACTTTGTTGGTTTCTGCCTGCAGGGTTCTGCGGATTTCCTCTCTGGTTCCTTGCACGGCGATAGCCAGGTCGTCAGCAAAAGCACTGATGAGTACTTTGTTATCAAGAGAATCTAGGAGATCGTTGATAAAAATAATGAAGAGGATGGGTGAGATGACAGCACCTTGTGGTAGACCTTCTTTGAAGCAGCGCGATCTGCCTACTTCTCCTTCTACTCTGACTCTTGCTGTTCTGTTGGTGAGCCAGCCTTTGAGCCATTTGGGAAAACTGAGAGGGATGTTCATGTCAATCATTTTGTCCAGAAGGCCATTTCTCCACACAGTATCGTAGGCTTTACTATAATCAAATAAGATGAGACCAGTTCTGCGGAGAGGAGATTTGTGGAAACCGTCACTGATGTATTGCGACATTCTTAGGCACTGGTCAACAGTAGATCTGCCTCTTCTAAAGCCTGCTTGAAAGTGGCTGAGCTTGTTGTTTTTCTCAAGCCACCAGACGAGTCTGTTGGTCACTATTCTTTCCAGAAGTTTCCCGATATGCGATGTAAGAGCGATGGGTCTGTAGCTGCTCAGTTCAGCAGGGTCCTTGTCTTTCTTGATGATCGGGATGATGGTGGCAGTTCTCCAAGTTTGTGGGCATTCTCCTGTCTCCCAGCTATGATTGTAGACGATGAGAAGCTCTTCAAGAATTTCTAGAGGAAGATTGATGATGTGTTCAGGGATAATTCCGTCCGGTCCAGCAGCTTTCCCTTTCTTGATCTTGTTTTTAGCTATAATGAGTTCATCGAGAGTAAATGGAGATTCTGTGATGTCGGTTTTGGTGAGATTAGCAAGTTTTTTAGCAACCTTCTTTTTTATGCTTCTGCAGTGTTTGTTGTCAAGTTTCTTGCTAACTTTAGCATATTCTTGGATGAATGCGTTGGCTTTTGCTTTGTTGCTTGCATAAATTCTTCCATTGTACACTATTGCTTTGTCATCTCCACTATTGGATTTACCATCCAGGGCTTTGACAAGGTTCCATGTTTCTTTGATGTCTTTACTTTCTTTGATCTTTTCAAGTCCATTTCTCCAAATCTTTCTTTTACTTTCATTGGTCAGCTGTTGGATCTCTCTACACTTTCCAGTCCATTGGTCACGGCTGACACTCATGTCTCTACGCAATCTATTTCTTTCTTTCATTGCGTTTTTGATGTCGTTGTTGAGCCAGGGAGTTTGTCTTCGTCTACTGACTCTGATAGGAATACTACTGGTTGCTGCTTCTTTGATGGCTTTTTCTATTGCCTTCATTTTTTCTGCGTTGTTGACTTCCTTCCTGATGTTATCGATTTTATTCAGCGTAATATTTCTGTATTTATTCCAGTCCGCTTTGTGGGTATTAGGTCTAGTAAACTTCTTTTTGTTTTCTTTGTAAGTCTCCTGGTTCCAATTGATGATAATGGGAAGATGGTCTGAGTTGAGAGTGTTGATGGTAGTCCACTCACACTTATGTCTTCCAGAGGCTTGGGTGATAGTGATGTCAGGTGAACTAGTCGGGATCGTGTTATCAGTTCTGGAGTATCTAGTAGGTTCACCAGAGTTGATAGAAATAAGTTCCTTTTCCTCCATCCATTCTTGGATAGCTTTTCCTAGTTCGTCTTCTTCCATTATGTGGTCCCATTCGCGATGGTGGGCATTGAAATCTCCCGCCCAAATAGCCGGTTCCTTGGTCTCCAGTTTCTTAATGTCTTTCATAATATTTTCAGTTTTACCGATGGGCAGGTTACCACGGTGAGGTGGTATGTAAATATTATAGATATGGAGGTCCGTTCTGCGGTTAGTAGGGATGAGGATCTCCTGCACTTCTACGATGGAGTCACATTGGTGTTTGATGGATTTGTAAGGGATGCCTTTTTTTATGTAGGTTAGAAGCCCTCCCCCACTGTTTTCTGTGGTTCCACTTCCTTTGCGGTCGCATCTGATGTTAGAGAAGCCTGTGATGTTAGGTGTGTGGTGCTGATTCGCAAGTTTGGTTTCTTGTATCAGAATGATGTCGGCTTTCGCGGTTTCAGCTAAGATAGCGAGCTCGTCAGTTTTGGTAGCAAGATAGTCTGCATTCCATTGAAGTATGTTGATCTTTTTGGATTTATTCTTGGCCATAATGCTGTACGTCTCTCTTGGGAAAGTGGGTTGAGGGGTGATAGCTTGGTTGTTCTCCTCGCAGAAATGGCAAATCCAAGTCTTGTTGTTTCTTTGGATTTCTACAGCTTTTCTGGTTTGTTTGGCGCATTTCATATGACTGTGTCTGGTACATTGTTTGCACATCAGAGGGGTACTAGTCGGATTTATGGTGGTTTTGCAGTCGAGGCATTTTTTAGCACTCACAATCGGTTGTTGTTGTTGTGTAGGTTCGTTGTTGTTTTTAGGATCGCAGTTAATACATTTCCAATTCAGGGTGTTAGCCTCTTGAGCCTGGTGCAAGAGAAATGGAAAGCTTTACTGCAAGTCATACAATTGGTATTTTTATTTCCTCTTCTTATGACTTTTCCGCATTTAGCACATATCTCTTGAGTTTTGCTGTCAGCTTCACTCTTTTCCTGGGGAGGTTCGCCATTGCATTGGGGGCAAGAATAATTGACGGTGTTGGATTGTAGTTTTCTAGGCAGACCTGTGCAGGATTTGTGCAGTTGATTGTTGCACTTAGTGCAGTTGATCGGTTGCGTGTTGCTACGAATGCTTTTGAGGCACTCTCCCGCCCACGCATTGTGACCGTCCTCCTCCTTCCCTACTACTTATACTATAAGTAAAAATAACAAGTTTATCCATAGAAACATATATATAATGTTATAGCAAGCAGGATATCTCAGTACAACAGTTAACGTTTATATAACAACAAAAGCATTAGTAAATGTATCTTCCAACAACTGGACATCAACATAGTTAAAACATTTAGCTATCTTGGTTAAATCCATAGTCCTCTCCCTGGTCTCCAAATAAACGTCTATTGAATGATGTGGGTTGATTAGATGTACTATTGGTACTGGTGCTTGTGTGTTGACACATGCCTGTCCGGCGGCGATGGGTGGGTATATATTAGAAATTACATCTGTTCAAAGCAGTTTTAAAGCAAGCAATTTAATTTTAATTTTATAATTAGTTTCTTTCGTCGTAGACAACTTCTAGTGACCATGACGTCTCCAATCAGATCTATAGTCCTCTTCATCACCAAGAATACTATTCTACTATCGGTACCTCTTGAGATATAGTGTCCAGTCAGCGAAACTGCAGTCTGCCTTGTCTTGCATTCTTTATCCTAACAATAATTTATAAGTTTTTGAAATCTATGCGGATAATGTGGCCGAATTAGCTAAGGGTATTCTTCATTGCGCATAAATAGGGATGTCCAGTTGAATTGCATAGAGTACACTGCTGTTCGCCATCAATTTTCTTTCTGTCATTTTATAACTTTCACTGTGGCTTTTACTTGAATATTTTGTGATTGAAAACATAAAGAGTTTGACGCATTTTGTGACGTCCATGACTTCTGGTAAAACTGCTTGTCATATGTAAACACCCTTGAAAAACTTGTGTCATCTTTCCATCCGACTTATCTTTCTCAAAGTGGTTGCATAAAGCAGAGATGCACATAAACCTGAATAATAAATATGTTTACTGCGTATGCTTTGAGTCCGACCTTTATAATTCTGTTATTGAAAGGATTGAATCTTAACAGAGATTTTATCGTATGTTTGTTACAAATGAAACTTATTCCATTCTTTCGTAGTTTGGCATTACCTGAGTAATAGATCTTGTGATTATTGGATTTGAATTGCCTGGATTCTGTCCAATTAACTTCATGCTGATGATCTTAATAGTAGAGCATTTCCTCCTTGACTACATCCCGTTTTCCAGGATTCATTGTTTGCCGGGTGTGTCCTCAATAGTGTTCTCTTTCTAGTGGCCTCCATAGTGGATCTCCCTTCTGGGTTTGGATTCTCTGTGTCATCATTTCTATCACTACTCCCAAGATCTTCTTGCTCTTCCCCAGTAGATGAGAGAGTGTTGCCGACCTGAGAGTTTCATCGTTTAACACTGAATATAATTATTGATTGTTTTTTTACATGTTAATTTTAGTATGGCAGCTGAGGGAGTTTATTCAAGTCTAAAACGCCGGATTGAATTATTTCAAAATCTCAAAATATAACTTGTATCTTGATCAAAAATGAATTTCTACCGTGTTTCTAATGTTGCTATAGTCGGCCAGTCGTCATAAAAAAATCAATACGGCCGGGCCGATATATTGACATAGAAGGTTAGGTTCTTGTTCTGATAATTTGATATTTCCCTAATCAAGCGTCTAAACTAAAATTATTCTAATAAAGTAAACAACATTTCGTTTAACTCATATCATTAAGGAAATAACTAATTAATTACTCAATGAAATTAATCTCTTTATCAATGCTTTATGTTAACTTTCAGATTTTTGGGGTTATGTCAAATTTCTGAAATATATTATATTATTTAGATTATATGCAATATATATTAAACGAACATATAGTCATATTTTGCAAAAAAATAAATATCATAACAAAATGACCGCAAAAAAAAGATTTTGTTGACTAACTTTATCTTATAGTAATCAAAGAGTTCCTATTTGTTTGTTAATTATAGGTAACACTCCTTAATTCGATTAAGTTTTTTCTAATACAGTATTAGCTTATTATATTTGAAACAAATTAGAGTTTATCAATTTCAATTTTAATGTTGCGTGAATTTGAATTTTATCATTTATTTTGGTAGTTAGTATATATTCTTATATCATTTATTGTTGTATACTACTGTTTTGTAATAGTTAATGGTTGGGTTATATAGTATATTGTTGTATGTTTTTTGTAGGTACTACTTTCTTTGTAAGTTAATGAATAATTAGGATTGCCAGATTTTGCGTGTCGAGGTTGCGAAAACTTTCAGAAAAATGACTGAAAAGTAACTAATAATTTTTAACGGTGTAAACAGAAAGAAATTTGTGCAGTCAGGGACAGGTCTAAACGAATCGATAAAAAATCATCAAAGAAGTAATATAATCGGTCCTTTGGTAGTACAATTTACAAAGTTGGATAATATTATTAAGTTATATCCAAAAATGTCTGCCATTTGGAGCGATTTAAAGACATTTTCTTTAACGATGAAGATATATCTGATACTAAAATCCCCATAATGGTCGTTCAACTCAGCGAACATTTATGCCCAATATTTCCAAAATTATTAACACCAGAAAAAATTACACCAATTACTTTCTACGAGTAACCATTTATAATTTTCTCAACAACACTGGCTTCAAAGGCAAGAAAATAATGTTAGATTCCGGTCACAAGTCATTTCTTCCTCAGAATGAAAGTGAACAAAGAAAGATCGAGAAATGCATATCTGACTGACTGTATATCAACATCCCTGGAAATAAAGTCATTAAGTGCAAGTGCAAATGTAAGTGCAATACAAATACAACTCACGTACCACAGACCTATTCATGGAACAAACGAAAGAAAATCAAAGCAGTGAAAGTGAGTACCACAAGTGAGTCAATAAAGCCTTCATCTTTGGACAATGTGGGTCTTTTTCCTGACGATCAGGAATTTCTGTCAATCTTAGAGCAGATCTAAAAATGAAACTAAAACACACGTGCCAATGTTTATGAATTCTAACAATTGTGTCTACGCTTAGCTTACTTTATTTTTTTCAGTCATATTATTTTTAATGCAAATCTCAAATTTAATTTTGTTCAATATATAGTAATAACATAATAAAATGTATACTATAATTATCAAGAATTTTTCATTGTTTTTGTTCTTTTAAATTTTAGAATTTTCCGGTGTATATATATACATATCTTATGTACATATATTGATCTGTATATATATATATAAGATTAGTATAGGATTAGGATAGGCAATTATATTCTTTGATATATGTACATTATTCATCAAGTATTGTAAAACTTAATATTTGTTTATCAATTTCTTTAATTTGCTATACGTATCAAAATTATTTAAGGCATACATTTATTTGTCAAATTTATTTTTGCAACGATTTGTTGTTGTTTTGATACTGTAATATCTTTATATAATATATATACATAGATGTAAGTTTCCTGGTTCAGCATATTTTAGTGAATAAGATAAAATATAACAGATGAAGCACTAGCTGCTGTGAAATAAGAGTATCTTTTACGCTCGTATATAGTATTATTATATATATATTATCTACACACAATATACTCTTAGGTATTTCACAGCAGCTTGTGCTTCATCTGTTATATTCTATCTTATTATATATACACACTTTTGACATGCAATAATAAGGTAAAATACAAGTTATTTACAGATAGCAGTTAACATATTATTCAGTTAGTATAGATTGTAATGTATCATACCTAGATTAATAGCTTATACACTAATATGTAGTATATGTAGTAGTGACATATCTATACAATTCACGTTTACTAACCAACGCTGTTTTATTATCCAACTCTACCCCTGAGTGAAAGAGTAGTATCAAATATTTGAACAATATTGGGTGTGTCCACTCTATTTCTGTTCTGTCTATTTTACTCTACATAATATACACAGGTACATATATCTATTTATGGGTGTGTATAGTTAAATTTTCAGCACTTGAGATAGATTACAAATTGTTGTTTATTGAAAATAAGTTTCGGTCTTATTTTATTTTATTTTGTGTTTCTCAATTACACATCTCAATACGTAACATTTTAGGGAGTTACACTTTAAATATTTTATATACAACATGGCTGCTACAGAAGCAGTAAACAATAAGGAAATTTTTGGATCTTGGAAAGCATATAAAGAGGAAAATTTAAGTGATTACTTTTATCATTTAGGTGAGTGAACATTATTTGCTTTTTTAAACTATATAAATATCACTACCTTCATATATAATAGTCATATATGTGTGTGTGTATCTACATGTTTATATTATCATCATAGAGTAATTATTATTACTCGATGATTCTCATGATATATGTTTGTAACATTTTAGTTTTTCGAGTTTAAATTTTAAACTTTTCGAGTTTAAAATTCTAAATTGTTCAGATATTATGTACCTACTTAAAATGTAATGTTATTAAGTGTACGTATATTAACTGATAAACGATAAAAAAATCATTTATCTACATATACAAAAGATCTATAGAAATTGACAATGCATCTATTATTTTACTATTTTTATGTTAGTTTAATATTTTCCCAATTGAAAATGTTTAACTGTTTTACTAATAATTAATTGTATCACGAATAAATAATAGACATACAGAATAGAAAATACATAAATGAATAAAATAAACTTCTACATCTTAAATTACATTTTTTTATATTGGAATATATAATTAATTACACTATGTTACAAAAGTTCCAACGACATAGAGAAACAGTTTTTATGAAATTAATAATTATCAGAAATATACTCATAAAAATGAAACTATACAATCAGAATGTACAAACAATAATGTTTAAACGGTATGTAGTAGAATACACAAATTAATTGTAATATATGGATCTATCTGCAGTCCACCCTTGTCAAATCGCAAGTGCAGTCGTCTGAGCATGTTGATGGATTCGAAAAAATTTGTAGGGAACTTGGCAAATTCTCTTGTAATGATTTCTTTCAGATGAGCTATATTTCTCGCTTTCTCGCTTTCTAAGTAACTATTTCCGGTTTCAAGATTCACCGAAGTGCGTTATCGCAGGATGTCAAGCCTAGACTTCATGGTGGCCATAGTGTCGGTCTAAATTTGCTGACCCATCGGTCTTGGAAATTTTCTGTCATGAATTCTCTTGTTTTCATTGCAGTGTGAGCAGGAGCCCCATCCTGTTGTACATGATATGCCATGAGAATATATTTTGAACTTCTACTGTAGGGATGAATTCTTCACAATGCATAGTAATGTAGTTTTTCGCAGAGACCGCGCCGTTGAAGAAAAACGGACCAATGAGATGCTTAGCCGACATTGCTGACCACACCATAACTGTTGGGGGTGCTGTTTAACTTGTTCCCAGAAATGGGTATTTTGTTTAGATCAAATCGAAAGCCGCATTCTACCACGACCATCGGCATATACTGCACACTCATCCGTGAAAAATAATTTATCTTTTCTAATATTGTTATCGTATTTTGCCAATATTTGTTGGTAGTATAAGCACGATTCTAAGCATGATCTACTTCACTGAGGAATTGTACTTTTGTTGGCTTCCAACCTGGTAGTGCATGAAGAACTCAATATAAGCAGTAGCACAAATTGGACCCTGGGAAGTTGAAGTACGTAGGAACACTTTAGAAAAAGTACAATTTGAACTGTTGTAAGTTGAAGAAAGACACAAAAGAGGTCTTGACGTAAGGGTGTCCTAAATAAAATTCATACAAAAAAGAGAATAACAGTTTAATATTTTTTACTATTTTATATTATTTAGCTTATTAGAAACAACTATATATCATTTAAAATGATTTTAATTCATCTGAAAAATTATATGTCAATACTCTTGTTGAATTTTATTGTCTTATTCATGCGAATTTTCAGTTTAAATACTTTACATATTAATCTGAATATACATTTTTGAGTACAAGCAATGAAACAATTTTTTTGAAACCTTCTTTATACCAATTTCTTCATTTGCTGATTATTAAGTATGATATTTTTTATATTTTGGAATTCATTTGTACGTTTTTCTTATGATATATACTAATTAAAATTTTAATTAACTGACTTTAACTAATTATTTTTTTGCAAAATATGATTATAATGAATTAATAAATACAGAGATACATTAGATAGGACCTAAATATTAATTAAAAATTATATCCAAAATAGTAAAATATAGCAACAAATTCTGAATAAATTTATTTCCTTGATATTGGAAAATATATATACATCAGATATTTTAATTGATATAGACATTAAAATGGATCATATTCGTAGGTATTTATAATGATACTCGTAGAAAACTAGTTTTGATATCTTGCAAAATATGTAATTGACACAAAAAACGAAAACATCGCTCAAATGAAAGCCAATAAACGAGCTTCTTAAAAGGAAAAATTAAAACAATACTGATGATAAGAACAGCCATTAAAGAAATTATTTTGGTGATTTATGTTTCTTGTGACAAGCTGTACAAGATGTACTTACATATCTTGCAAATGTTACAAATGATTAAAAAGCCGTAAATAGTTAATAGTTAAAGTATTTACCTACCTTTATATTTAGTTTCCTATGAAAATATAAAATACAGTTTGAAATAAATAAATTATAATTTATAAAACGCAAATTTAATTTTTAAACTTGAAAAATATTAAAACATATTATTATATATAGAGTAGGTAACAACTTCACTTAATTTAAAGTGCTTTTATTATATAGTTTACATATTTTTATTAATAATTTAATTCATAAATTATTCCAATTAATTTAAATCTTAAAATTGTAGGTAGTAAACAAAACAGTATATGTATGTATATATAGCTAATTACTGTATGAAATAGTAAATGTGTAAATATTTATTCGAAATAAGTCTTTTTTGATTTGATTTTTGAGTTTTGATTTGACGCGCCAATTAAAAAAACATCGACTCCTCTTTTTTTCTTTTTTTCCTGAAAAATAACCATTAATATGTTAAATTAATATCTTATAGTTTGACACACATTTCGTTTATACTTTGAACAATATTATTTTAATTTTTAGAAAATGGTACTAACTCATATGTAACTCACTTATAAATATTATGTGGTTCGTTACTGTTATAAAACCAACTCTTTAAACTAATTTGTATAACATATGTATTGATCATGTAAACTGCTATTATAAAATGCAATAAAAATATTTACTGAACAATTTAAAATGCTATACAGTCCAATCGATTGTAAGAGTTACTACCAAATTGTCTTCTAACATAGTCTAAACAAGTAAGTAATATAACAATTTACAATATAGAATAGACATTATTCAATGAATTTCATTTTTTAATGTATTTATTTGCTATCTTATATATTAGCTTATTACCTTAATGTGTATATATTTGAAAAGCATGTTTTTGTTTCGGGTTATTTAATTAGGATAATTAAATAATTGTACGAAGTTTTTAAACAACTTTTTAATATTATGTACATCACAGATTATAAATGTGGTACATCACAGAATATTTAAAAAAATTGTATTATAACTTTGCAAAATGATTTAATTATCAAAATTAATTAACACGAAACAAAAACAACCTTTTCCAATATTTACACAATAATGTAAAAAGCTAATAGGATATATAAGATAGCAAATAAATACGCAAAAAATGAAATTCATTGCATAATGTTTATTCTATAATAATGTAATCATATACTTAGCTGTTAAAAATATTAATAGTTATATAAATTTAGGAAAACATAGACTACTTTATAATTAATCTAATATATAAGCAAACATGAAGCTGAAAATGCCGAAACATAAAAATCGTTTTACGTCTTTTTCTCCAACTAGCTTTATTTTTATCAAAACGGCAATGATAATCTCGTCTTCTAATTATTTACAGTCTACGCTAATTAAAAGACTTTCATTACTTTTATGAAGTAATAGCTATTTTCAGGAAGTAAAAATGATGATTCTATAGAAGTGATATAAATGAAATGGATAGATTTATGTTATCTACATCGCAATAATCAATTAAAAGTTGTTTTAAACTATTTCAAAAAACTATTATCACCAGGTTCTTTCAAATAAAAGTGCTACATATAATGATTATCATTAATTTCTTGATTCAAATCTTCAGCTAAAAATAAAAGGAAGCTAGTTATCAACTTACATTGTGATTAATTCTCATAAATGTATCATGAATAAAATAGGTGGCTTGACAAAATTGTATAAAAATATTACTAAAGACAGAGTTATAATGTTTTATTTCAATAAAGTAGTATTTATTTTTGGGTTCATTTTACATAGTAATATGTGTCCATATGATGTTATTTTTATTTATCATAGTATTTGTACCATAAAAACTTTTTACATTTTGTACTTAGAATAAATAGGCAAAACTGTATTACAAACACTTACTAGTAATTTCTTGATTCAAATCTTCGGCTAAAAATGAAAGGAAGTTTTTTATTAACTTACAAAGTGATTAATTCTCACAAATTTATAAAGAATAAAATAAGTTGTTTGATACCAGTATATAAAAAATAGTATTAAACACAATGTTATAATTTTTTATTTCAATAAAGTAGTATTGATTTTTGGTTCATTTAACGAAGGAATATGTATGTGTCCATATGATGTCAACTTTATAATACATTTTGAATGGAAAACTTTACATTTTACATATATCAATATTAGGTAATTATTTTCATGGTTATTTTACATATAAATTTAATATTTGATGAAAAATGAATTTAATGAAACGTAATATCCAATACATAATACATACAGAAAAATGCATATACTATTATGTACCTAATTGTATGCACATTTATAATACATTATAAATATTTTTTAGACAAACTGAGCTCATTCAGTTAAAATTCACAGTTAAGTTGATTACTTTGTGTAATATATATATATTTATATTTAAGTATATTAATATTCAATAAATGCGTAAGTCAATACACTTTCAATAAAAATTAGCTTTTAACATCAATAATTCAATATTTTAAGTCATAACAATTTTAATATAGTTCTAATATATGTTTTATAGGTGGTTATAAACAAGCTTATACAATTTTTATGTGATGCTAATTTACTAGATTGTCTCACAATTAGACTGATAATGTTGTATTTTCATCCTAGAATGATAAATATTTGAAAAATTAAATCCCAGGATGATAAATTAAAAAAAATTAATATCCAAAATATTTCTTGCTTTTCAATTAGATAATGTACATAATATTACACATGTGAAAAAATAATCAATCGCTGTCGGTATCAGTACCAAAAGAAAAACTAAAATTGAACTTCTTTTTCTTCTTTTTATCGATACGAATAGACGAATTTGGTCGTTTCTTGTCGCAAACAGAACCATCAGCCGAGAGATTCATTGAGGAGCTAGAAGAAGCGTTGAAAGAACTTGAAGAAGCGTGGTTGCATCCAGAACTGTCAGCCGAGAGGTTGATTGAGGGGTGATTGAAGGAACTCGTAGAAGCCAGGTTGCTTGAAGTATCATCGCAATTCAAGTTCTTGGAAATATCTTTCAGCATTCTAGTGCTTGGAACAATATACTCCCGTAAA
>JAYRBW010015418.1:0-13019 GCA_036023295.1 Invenusta paracnida | reverse complement strand
TAAAAATAAAAAATATTATTTTGTTTCTATTATTTATTGCGCATAATAGTTCTAATATTTTAAATTGTTAGTTTCTCAGAAAGTAACTATTCACATATTTAATATTATATATCATACTTCATTTCTAATATAAATATATATAATATGGTAATGTAAAAATGTCGCGGTAAAAAAAATCTGGTGATGAAATGTTATTAAATCCTATACTATAGTTAATAGTTAATTTCTAGTTTATAAATATGATATACTTATACATACACTTATATGCTCTATTATTTATTTAAGTAACCTATGCAATACATTTTTCAGTGACTAATTTGTGTTTGGGGTGGCCGGAGGCTATGCCCAAATTTTCAATTTCTATAGGTGTAATAGGGGTTTTATATACAAGCATGAAAATATGATATTTTAAAATTCAAATCTCAGTCATCTCTATTTGATTCGTAATACCAATCCTATTGATAAAAGGCCCTGAATTGCTTATTTTAGTTGCATAATATTTACAAACTTCAAACTAAACAAGTTCTTATGATAGCATTTCAGAAAGGTATAAAACATATATATTTATTATGTATGACAATTAATAAATAATAATTGGGAATAATTATAAAAATGCTAAATTGTTTTAATAGGATAAATGTGATATATTTTTAAAATCATGTTTTAAACGTAAGCTGAATAAGTAGGTACTGCGGTAGGTTCATTTTACTTTTATTTTGTATGATAAATAGTGGTTATGTTTTGTCCTGGTTACATTTTGACTTGGTTACATTTTGACTGTAACCAGTCTTGAATAGTCATGCTTTTCAGACAACTGTGAGTGCAGAATTTTTCTGTTGATTTTTCTGTTAAACAATTTAACCCAAGTACAGACCATATCTTTCTAAAACAGCACACTTTAAATTTTAATATATAGCATTTTAGGAATACAGAATATACCTATGCTTTTATTTTATCTCTACCATTGACTATCTCTAGCATTGTCTATAGTATTGATATTATATAAATATTTAGCAATAATTCTGTGTTTTTTTGTTTAGAAGAGGCTCTTATGCCCTGGCATAATTAGGCATTTTTTCATTTGTTTCCCCAGAGATCTCCCCTTGGCCTTGGAATGTCTTGAATTTATGTTATGTATAAGTGAAAGAACCATGCAACTTGCCTATCAGTATCTCATCTAAAAGTAAAGGGAATCTCATGGCTTTCTTGTTCATTTTGACTATTAAATATGATTATATAAAAGATTATTGCACTGATTCTCCAACTAAAATTATATCAATTGTTTCTATCAAATCATTAATTTAGTGAGAACCATATTCTTTATTATACAAAACATTATTGAAATTTTATGTTATGTTGTAAAATTGATGTACCCTGTTATGTACTAACTTTATGTGGTTATTGTTGTTAAAATATAAAGGTGGAGTTTGAATAGCTATAAGGCATGGTTGGAAACTATTAAGATAAATATATATATTGATTAAAAATCTCCTGGAATTTCTCTTGAATTTCTCATGGGAATCCTGGAATTTGAAATTGTCAATGCTTTAGACACCCTGTAATAACCATAACAAACACTTCTAAACTGTTATTTAAAAGCTAAAAATGTAATATTGGGTGCACTATATGTTGATTCCATTGAGCTTAAATGCAGGTGCAAATGATATGTTTGGAAATTGATATTATGAAGTTTATAATGAAGCTCTACATTTAATGCATACATATTTTTAGTGCTAAAAAGAAAATCTATATTTAATTTATAATAGTTTATACCATTAGGTTAATATTTGTCTGGTCTGAAGTCATATAATAAAGGTTGTCCTAAATGTCTAGGTAGATATTCCATTTACATATACTGTTTATTTAGATTTTATAATCAGCTTAGATATTGTATGCCTACTGCATATGTCTAGATTGGTAAATGTCCTGGCAGCAAAATAGAAAACTGCAAAAATCCATTTTCTAAACATTACATATATAGCAAAATAAATTCCTTGTGGCATAATACACACCATATCTGGAGATTTTTGAATTTTATAAAAAAAATGGCTTGTACTGTTGGAATCTTCAGAATTTTTCACTTATAATCTGAACCAAATATGAGATCAGGTTGTATTTTTAATTTGGATATAATGTTTATTTACTTAATTCAGGTTTCAATAATAAGCAGTTTCCTATAATGGCTATTTTTAGTAACATTAGTAAACTAACTTGCTATTTATTTTGGCCAGTTTTATTGTGGATACTGAGCTATGCATATAGTGGTGTGGTTTGTCAATCTAGATACTCTAACCTTATTAAACAATAATATAACATGCTATGTACATGTAGTTATAATATGCCTACATGGTAAAACCTATCTATAACATCAAGAAAATGTTATTCTTAAAATTCATATATATTGTCTTATATTAAGAATTTGCACAACAGAAAATCCATTTTATGTGATTGATAAGGTTATATAATCATAATGCATTGTAATAATGGTAGGAAAAGTTTCTAAAGCTTACATAACTTATAACAAATAAAAAATTTTATTTAAAAAATATTTTTTTTTTTATAAAATAAAGTAAAACACCTTGTTCTGTTAGTGAATAAAATTTAAAGGAAAACAATCGGGGTCACCCACAGCCCATTTGTTGTATTGGCATGGAAAGACTATTGCTTTAGAAATGGTTAGTTACTTTATTATTATTACCTTTTGAAATATAACAAATTTTACATTTTGGTCAATAGTGAATAATAGGATTATTTGGAGATACACTGTTTTATATAATAATTTATGATATAAAGGTATATTTTTAGTTCTTCAATTATTTGTCAAAATGTTTATTTTTATTGTCTACCCTGAATATTTGTGAAGTTAGACTTTGACATATACAGGTATTTTATATCAACATAATTTGAAAAGGTAATTTTAATTCCACTTACAGATGATGTCAATCCAGATGTTCCACTACAGGATGATGTGTGCATTGCTTCATATGGCAATGTGATACCTGGAACAACACCAGGTACAATAGTCATATGAAAACTTCTATACTACATTTAAACTATCTATGCATGACTATATATTAAAAAGTCTGAAAAAGGTTAAAAATGTTTTAATCAAGCATGCAACAGTCTATTTTAAAACTGGTACTAACTACTACTACAATAAGTACTAACATCTCTTGGCTGAAATAAGGATTTTACTAGTACTAGTCTTGTAGTCATTTTTTACTTGCCAGGCCAAAATGTTTTCTAGACTATTAAAATTCAAAATATATTTCAGATTAATATAGAAATTTCTAAATAAATAAAATCTTTATATATTTTGTTAACTTATACATACAGTGCATAGTTGATAAAAGTTGAAAAGTAATATTGTTTCTTGCTATCCTATTTACTTTAGAGTTGTAAATTACATATGAATAGACCAATTTACCCTATATTTCTATCTGTCTAAAAGTATGTATTTTTATATGTTCTATATCTAAATGTTTTTGCATTATCTGAATATTTTAGTTATTGTTTATACTATTATCAAGTGTCACTATTTTAATTTGCCTGTCTAAGTATTATGCCTGTCTTTAGTATTTTGCCTGTCTTATTAGACATATATATTTTAGAGGTTAAGATTAAATAACTCTAAATATTTGTTCTTATTTCCTAAATATGTATCCAAGATTTCAAAAGTTGAACCAAGGATGGCTTATTGTGAACTTATTTAAGTGTAATAATTATAAATACTATCATTTCAGTTTCTTCTTGATAAATTAGTTTCATGCCAATAACTTAAGAATATCTCTGAACAATTTTAATTTTGAATATTAGTATTGATCTGCTTTATTGGTTAATAAAATTATAATGTTAATGTTCTAAATAGACATTAAGCATTGCTGCAAGATATATCACTTATCTCTTTTTAGAACACTTCTTCATAGATTCGGATGATTCATCATGTTCAAGTGATGACGATTTATTCACCAATCCTAATCTATCATCATCAGAATTAAGAGAATGGGTTGTTAAATATGGAGTCAACCTTAATGCTGTTGATGCTCTCCTAAAATTGCTGAATACTTGCCATCCCAACCTCCCTCTGGATCATCGAACGCTTATGGCAACTCCTAGGCAGACCAATATTAAGCAACTTGGCTCAGGAAAATTTATTCATTTTGGCTTACAACCAATCATGGATCAGTTGCCTGCAACAAACCAATGTCCCAGGCTGTCCATTAACATTGATGGTGTTTCCCTCTATAAGAGTAGGAATTTTCAAATGTGGCCAATCTTGGGAAGTGTCAATGACAGCCATCCATTTATCATTTCATTGTTTTGTGGCACTTCTAAGCCTGACTTAAATCTCTTCCTGCAACCTTTTGTCCAGGATATGCTTTCATTGGATGGTAACCTGCTTCTGGACAAGGTTGTGTGTGATAGCCCGGCCAGGGCATTTGTCAAGTGTATAAAATCGCACAGTGGATATTCTTCCTGTGATGCATGTACTGTAGGTGGCATTCATATAGGTCATGTAGTTTTAAATGAGACAAATTGTCCACCACGTACTGATCAGTCATTCCGTGGTCAAATAGATGCTGATCATCACACAGGGTTTAGTCCCTTATTGGCTTTGCCCTTAGACATGATCAAAAACTTCCCTCTAGATCCTATGCATCTAGTGTACCTTGGGGTTATGCGCCGCTTTTTAAGCTTTCTCATTTCTGGTCCTCGTAATGTACATATTTCTCGAGCATTGCTTTCTATTATCTCTGCTTCTAATTTATTGTGTGGTACATTTCTGCCTTCTGATTTTTCCAGAAAGTGCCGCTCATTATCTGACTTTCGGTTGTGGAAGGCAACCGAATTTCGCATGTTTCTCATGTATAGTGGTTTGGTATGTTTATGCCAGGATGCCATTGAACCTGCAGTGTACAACACTTTTTTATTCTTGCACACATCTATTTTCATGTTGTCTGATCCATCTCATTTTAATCATTTTTTGCCACATGCTAAAAAGCTCTTATTTAAATTTGTACACAAGGCAAGTGAGACTTTTGGGGAATCTTTTTTATCATACAATGTACATTGCCTTATCCACCTTTCTGATTGTTGTGCCTTGCATGGTCCTCTAGAAACATTTTCTGCTTTTAAGTATGAAAATAAAATGAAGGCCATAAAGTCAAAATTGCATACCAATGTTCTCCCTCTTGAACAGCTGTCAAAACGCTTGTCAGAAAGTTGTGAGACATTGACATTTCCTGTGCTTAAGCAGCCTGAATGCAAATATAGTCATTGTAATGGTCCTCTTCTAGATGGGCAGATTGCATGTAAGCAATTTAAAAAAATCATTATTGGTCAGACTGTCTTTTCAATTAGCTCTAATGATTTCTATTTTGTGAATTTTAACTATGATGCCTTTCAGTTAGTTAACATTGTTCAAGAAGGTAAACTGATATCATTTATTGCTAAGAAGTTTTGTGCCAAAGAAAGTTTTTATGTGTATCCATGTGACTCAAGAAAGTTGGGCATTTACATGGTATCTAGTCTTTCACATGTACTGTACAAAATACCTCTTAGCTCTGTTTATAGAAAGTATTGTGGACTCCCTTTTAAAGACAAAATACTTTTTGTCCCTTTATTTGTACGTCTCACAGATTAAATGATCCTTGACGAATTATCATTGTGTTTTTGTAAATACATCATATTTTTACATTTTATTTGATTTTGTTGTTTGACAGGATACTGATTACTAATCCCCAGTTTCTAATTAATCTGTCAATGTGTCACTTGTATTTTATTGTACACATCAATCACAATACAACAATACAGAACACTCTTCGTTTTTTCAATTGAACAGCTTAAAGATTAGCATTTTTGTGACTTTGTGTAATTACTGAATGGTAAGTTTGTTGTGTTTAGTCATTTTGATACTTTGATGCCTTTTACTTTTTTACAATTTTTCTGAAACTTAGATCATATGTAGTAAATGTTCCCTAGAATGATGAGAAATCTTTTTTACTTAGTAACTTTTGCTAGGGGCCTCAATATTGCAAATCAATCATTGTTTTTCGTCGCTTTTGCCCCTTGACATTGTATTATTATTTAATTTAACACATAGATTGAACAAGTATTCAACAATTGTGATATTAATATATGCCAAAAGGTGTGTTGGCTCACACCATAAAAGAATTGAAATAAGCTTATAAAATAGTTAATAAAGATAGTTCATAGATATTTATCATCTATAAAAGAAATACATATTAACATAATATGTGGATTTAAAAGTTCTATTTATGAAAACTAAGTGTTGCTCAAAACTTTTCAAATACTGTCCATTTTATTGAAATGGACAGTATTTGAAAAGTTAATGTGTACTTTAAATTTGACATTTTCAGAAATCTAAAATAATTAAAAAAATAGGGTAATTAGTAATAATTATATATACATAGATTCATTATTGTATTGGACCTGTTATTAACAGGGATGTACAGGAAAATATTACTATAATAAGTGGGTTCCTGAATTTTTAAAATTAAATATAGTTTAGAATTTTAAGAGTAAAGGACTCCTCATACATAGCTTTTATAAAATATAGTTTAGAAATCAAGAATAGTGGGCTCCTATACATGTCAAAAAAGCATGGAAAACCACATCCCTGTATTAGGACAACATATTTAATAATATGACTAATTACCCTATTTTTAAAATTATTTTAGATTTCTGAAATTGACCAAGAAATCAAAATATCTTTCATGAAGTTTACTGAACCAAACCTTTATTCTTGGCCTGAAGTTAAAGATATAGCTTGGCTGAATATTTCTTCGATTAGGAAGATCTTGTCTGCATCTAAAATGACTGACAAAAGCACCTGCAACAGGCAATTCTTTTATTTTGATGACTTGTCAAATTTAAAGTACACATTAACTTTCCAAATACTGTCCATTTCAATAAAATTTCAGTATTTGAAAAGTTTTGAGCAATAAATATCTATGAACTATCTTTATTAACTGTTCAAAATATAGAAAAAATTATCATCATATAACAGTTAATACTTCAATTTTACTTACCATTTTATTCCATATATTTTATTGAATTAATTATCATCATATTACAGTTAATAGTTCAATTTTACTTAACCATTTTATTCCATTTATTATTTTTAGTCGGTTTTGATGTAAAATATAAATTAAGTAGTATGCAATATGTTTATTTATATTTATTAATATGGGCTGTATTTAATATATGTACAACACAACATGCAAAAACATTAAAAAATCAAGTTGACACAATTCTTACATGTGGCCAAATCTAAGTATGATTTTTGTTTCCCAAGAATATCTATCTATAAACATTTGTGGGAAACAACTTTTAGATATGACCAAAAATGTAGTCCAGAGCCATGTTTAATACCACCTGTTGATTTTCTGGGAAGTAATCTATTCAATCAAATTGTACCAAGATGTTTCACATATAAGAATGTTTCTATATGCAAAAATTGATTTATAGCCAGACTTTTTTTGAGAGCCATTTGATTTTTGGTAATTTTCTATCCGTATGCAGAAATCACCATTTTTAGAAATCTTTATTTTCTGTGAAAAAATATAATAGAAATAATTATTGATTTAGAAACCCTTAACCAGATATATACTAAAAGTAAAATATAAAAATAAGATTTTTGTTACAAATTGCATTGCTTGTTTAGTCTTTATTGGATACCCGACCCATTTTTGATTTTGTACAATTTTGTTTCAGCACAATGGCAAGATATCTTATTGTTGAATTCACTTCGGAATGCATTTTCGACATTGTTTCATCTGAGTGGCGGTGTGGCGCAGGGATGAGCTGGTTTCCATCCAGTCATGCTGAATCCCTGATGAATCAACATATCCGGCCAAAATCAGATGTGGGCGCTAAATACAAATGGGAAAAGGTCGCTGTCCGTGTCATTAGTGAAAGAGGTGAGTTATTAACTAATATCTGATATACAGTAACAATAATGATATGTGAGTTATGTTTCCACTATTTAGATTCAATACTTGAGGCTCGTTGCCGTCTGAAGAAAGTCAGGGAGGATACAGATGGAGCAACGACTGATCTAGATCACGGGCGAAAGAGGAAGCCGACTCAGTTTTTTATAAAGAATGTGTCTAAAAAGCGTGACCGTGTCTTTTCATCATCCAGTGATGATTCTCAGTCCAGTGTGGATAACATCCCATCCCCCCTACCATTTGCAGCTATGAACGATGTAAGTAATAATGACAATAATTTTAATTCAGGGTATAACAAGAATTTAGGTACATAAAATAGATTAATTTTTTAATAGGATATATCTGGAGAAAAACTAGAGGTATCAATTTTTCTTGGCTTTACTGCATTTTTTTAACTGAAGTAAACCTTGTTTTTTCTTACTAATTTTGGTGAGTGAAAAGCAGACTTTTTCTATAAAATTATTCCAGTTGGAATTTATACATGCATTATCAGTATTGTTTTTAATTGATTAATTGTTTCATTAAAGTTATTTATATTTTTACTACAAAGGATTGTTGAGGTCTTTCAAGTGTGTTATATTCAACTTTTTTATTAATTGCAATGAAAGTGCCAAGATGATCACATTTACAAAGATTCCAGTTAAATCACAATTTTTATATTTCCCTGAGCATAGATATGGTCAATAATAGTTTTTGATCTAGGAGTAATTCTAGTTGGTTGATGTATGAGTTGATATAAGTTTTTTAATAAAAGGTTATCAAAGTATTGTCTAGTTTTAGTGTAGGTGTCACATTTAGGTCACCAGCAACTATTGTATTATTACTTTCAGGTGTAATTTTCAATAGGTCTAGGAGATATGTGCTGAAATTACCTATGTTATAATATGGATGTTTATAATTACCAATACCAATTTCGTGCCTTTATGCAAACTGATTATTTTTTTTATCAAGTATGATGTTGACAGCATGAATAGATTGGCTAATGTTTAGATAAGGAATGTAATTCAATTGCAATATCATAATGAAATTTTCAGCATCCGAAGGACACACCATCGGCACCACAGCATTCAAAATCAGCAAACCTCTTCTGCTCTACACCTCGAGTATGTGTGTTAAATTATTTTTATAATCATATTGTAGTATATTATATATCCATCTCATTTTAGCCTCGTCACAATACTTCCGAACTTTCCCAGATAGGCAACTCCCTCTTACCACCGACTATTCCTGGGGTATGTATACAACTTGATATACAGTTATTAAATCCGCTTGCATAAAATCCATTACACTTTTCTTACAGGCTTTGAAATGTGTAATGTATGTATCTCTGCAGATTTGTATTCAAATTTATCTCTTTTAAATATTTCAGCAATCTCAGCATGCTAGTAGTCAATGCTCCACTGCGGGTTCAACACATGTAGTAGGGTCAATCCATGTAAGACAATAACTTTCTAAAAATCATTATAATTTTCTTAAACATTCTTGCTTTATATTCTATTAGATGTATATACAGTATAATCCCGCTATAATGTACTCGGATAAATAATGTTTTTCAGTAATATAAAAACAGTTAACCAATAAATGTTTATTAATGTTTATTAACATAAAAATTGAATTCAAAAATTCCAAGTGAGATTATAATAATTTATACTGTAATGTACGTTACCAACTTCAATTGACAACAGCTCACACAATGTTTCCTCAATATTCAATTTTTTTATATTAAATGAAAGAGTTTATCTATATCTATTATTTAATACCAATGTCAACATTCTAGATCTATTATTTCTTGAACAATTAATAAAAATGTGTAGAAATGTAATGTACGTTACTATGTGGATTGACCCAGTAGGTTTATTCTATCTTCTGTTAAGTTTCTGCTTGCCAATAAATGCATGAATTTATCAATTATCCTTTTAAGCATTCTGGAATAGAAGCTGTTGACCAATCGTCTTATCAGGACATTCAAGGTTTGTAAAAAAAATTGTGTTTTGTCTATATATATTATAAAGTAAACTATGTATTACTTTTTACAGCTTCCATGAGAGCCTTCCAATCAGTAGTACTGAGCAGGCTGTCCAACATAGAGTCAGTCCTACTCGAGAATTCCCGAAAGCTGTCAGCCATGACTGCTCAGAAAGGGCTGAAGCTAGACCTCCCGGTAACTCTCCCGATCAAAAGTGAGGCAGACTGTGATGTACTATGCGAGTGGATTCGTAACAGTCCAAACAATGGGGACAACTTGGTGAGTCAATTTTTGAAAATATGTTGCATTTGATGATTTTAAATGCAGTTTACTCCATCTAACTAATCAGTTATATTGCCCTATC
Organism: Invenusta paracnida; assembly: GCA_036023295.1. Lineage (NCBI taxonomy): Eukaryota > Metazoa > Platyhelminthes > Proseriata > Coelogynoporidae > Invenusta > Invenusta paracnida. The sequence continues at coordinate 2,716 of JAYRBW010015418.1, read as the reverse complement.
CAGGCATATTTTCATTTCCCTACGACTTCTATCTTAAGTTTATATATTAAGCCTTATTGATTACACTTTGATTAGAATTGATTAGTTATTGAAAAAATACTTCATTTCTATTGTTTTTACAGACATGTTGATTTATATTGATTAATTTCTATGGTTTGTATACCTTTGCATGATTAATCATTCCGAAATCATAATTCAATGATTATTTTCTGCTTTATAATGCTTTTGGAATTTTATTTTCAAGTTTCGTTTTATCTGATTAAATATTACATTTGGATACATTATCAAAACGATAAAATACAAAATATATTAAAAAGTATCTCTGTAGACTAAACACACCATTGCTATAGCATAACTAGAAAATACATTTTCGAATTTATTGTATTAAATAAAGCGTCAATTGATTCGATGGAGATTCAAAATCTTAAATTTTGAAGCTATAAAACCAATCCTAACGTTTTTCGTTTATTACATTTCCCACAAAATATTTCACTCGACCTTAATGTCAAAGACACTTACGTTTTTAACGATGTGTGATTCACCCCCATCAGTTGGGTCATTTGGGCAGCAGGCGTGACAGAAAATATATATATAAGTTACAACGGGCAATTTTTGGGAAAATTCAATTCACCTTATATTGTGCAGGCATTATCCGATTAGCTAGAAATTTGAGATTTAATCTCTAACCCAATTGTAATGTACCTACCAATTTTTAGCGCAATTATATATTGTTATCGTTTGCTCAATTTTTAGGAGGTCATTTTGGGTTCCTCTTTGCGATATGAAATTATTTTTGGGATTTTTGAAATCAGTGTAATAAAATTATAATATTTATACATATACATTATTCATTAGTTACTTATGTTTATAAATTTACTGATTAAAAGCTTCATTTTTCGATCCTCTTTCTAATAGTCGCACTCCGGTTTTTATAAGAAGTCATTATATACAATGAAAGGTAGTCTCTTTATAGTTAGCGCGGGATGATCACTATTAATATAATAATAAAAACAATTGATACACATGCTCTTCCAATAAAGATTTGATTTTCACACATCACTGCAAATTAAATATTAGACTGATTCATAAAAAAAGCAGAGTTTATACATAACTAATACTATTTATTGTATCATTATTAAATACCTTTATTTAACGTACCCCTGTTCCAGTTAGATAATTATTTAAATAAACTAAAGTAAATTGTCTAATTGTAATCAGTGTTAAATGTCCAATAAAATGTAACAATGCCTATTCTGGACGAAATCTGTTTTATTTTGTTTGACCGGATTAGAGGTATTAAATTAGTATTACACATTAAAAATTAGTATGTTGCCGGTCGATTCTGAACCTTAATGACTTTAGTTTGATTAAATTGCTTTCTAAATCAATGAGGATTATTTATTCCAGGCCAAGCAGTTAGCCCTGTGTGGGGGCATCAATATGAATGACACGTGCAGGCGAGTGATGCGATCCCTGTTCACTTTGGAGATGCTAAAGCTATTCAGCCTTACTGGGCGCAAATCAACGAAGCGAAGCTTCAGAGCTCTTCCGCTTTTCTCGATTGTTCAACAGGCCGTTTTCCTCAGCTTGAAGTCTGCTGACCATCGCTCATTTGAAGTTGGGATGCAGGAACTCTTTCGACATGCGAGTGACAGACTGAAGCAGAGCCAAAAGGGAAAAGAAAATTAATAAGTATTTGTGTAATAAGTTGTATAATATCTGCAGGACAAATAAATATACCTATTTTGTACCTCTATATATATGTATATATTTGTACCTTATAATTATACCTATATTGGATTAGATAAAAGATGTTTGTTTTGATGTTTTGTGGTTTCAGGACATCTAGAAAGAGATGTATCAATGTATTAATATCAATGTTATGAATTATTTATTATAAAAAACTATTTTTATTAGGGACGAAGCTAGAGTATGTAGTAAAGAAAAGTTCGTTATAGAGGGAGTATGTTATAGGTAGATCTTAACAGTAGTTTTTTTATGACATTTACTGTAAATGTATCAGTATTAAACGAATAAGGATTTTCGTATCTATAAAAGCCATGCTATTTTGTTTCATTTATATCCGATTTTTATTCAAATACAACCTGAAAATAGTAATTCATAAGATTTACTACTTTCAGTAGTATTTGATAAAAATCGGGAAAAATTTTTGTCAAATGCTTTTCGGATGTTAAGGGGATGTTTAACCTCTGGCCAAAGGGGAACCTGAGGGGATCCTAATGGGGGACGTTCTGGGGGATCCAAATAACATGCTTAGGGGATGTACTAAAAACTTATTGTGCTACGTGGGTAGACAGATGATTGTTTATTTTTTATAATAATTGTTTACTATTGTGTAATTTGCTATACATACCACAAATAATTGGCCATATTACAGTACTTTTAAAACAAGTAACTATATTATGCTTTAATTGCAGAACTTTACTTATAAAAATATTAACTAGCAATTCTCAGCACTCAGGGTGTTTTCATTTTCCATGTTAAAAGGTTGGCAGGTTTGTGATTGTAAGTCACGCTTTTATTTAATCTGAATGATACATATACAAAGTGTGTATGATATTTCTAACACATTCTTAGACCACTGCTAAATTCAAATTACATTGAAATTGAAACACATGATATTGCAGAAAGCATTCATTTAAATATAATTTATTGATTAATTAAAACATAGTGAACGCTAACTCTTAACTTCGCG
>JAYRBW010015407.1:0-13020 GCA_036023295.1 Invenusta paracnida | reverse complement strand
ACTGGCTACCTATGCATAAGCGGATCATATTTAAGCACTGTTGCCTAATACATAAGTGTATCTATGGAAACGCCCCTATTTACCTTAAGCGATTAATAAGACTTTCGGCTGCCTCTGATTCCTCTAAATCGCTTCGATCCGACCGTGCCATAACACTTCACCAACCCATTCCTAGAACATGCTCGGCTCACGGTGCCTTTTCGATCGCCGGACCTCGTTCTTGGAACAAACTGTCAGCTGCTTGCAGAAACGTGTCCTCCTTCTCCTCTTTTTCACGTCTCCTTAAGACTGAACTTTTTTCAACTCTTTCTAACGCTTTCTAGCTCTTCCTGCCTCAATGACTCTGATTGTACCTTGTACAGATTTTGTCAATAAATACAATTATTATTATTATTATTCAGTTAACTGTCTAATCTTAGTTACATTTATAGTTGAAAAACAATTTTCTCGTGTATTATATTCGTATTATTCAATTGAATGCATTGATTCTAGTTTTTTCTTGTACAAATTATTTAACATTAAAATTAAGCGAATTATAGTTTTAAGTTTGCTAACATATTTCAATATTACATTATTAAATTCATTTAAATCTTTTTGATGATAATATTTGATTTTTATTATCTTGTTGAATTCATACATTGCTCTAAGTAATTTCTGTTCACTAGAAGTTGTATCACACTTATATTATTATTTTTTTCTTGATCCCTTTTATATACAATCTATATTTGTGACTTAGGCTTCAGTTGTTGACTGAAATGTTAAAATTATTCAAATATGTGTCTGGAATTTAATGATTTCACATTGTTTTTGGCATAGTATTTGCAATTGATGATGTACTTATTTTGCAGTTTATTATGTTTTTATAAAATAATTGAGAGTAATATTATTTGACGAGGAAAAGTTTCGTAATTTATAGTCCTGCGTTTTCCTTTAGTCAGCTAATGATCTTTCATTTTAAGAAAATATAATAATAAATGAGTTGTATATTAACAATTCCGTCAAAAACATGTTGGTGACATTTTCCATAAACTGGATACCACTTTTCTACTTTATCATTTGGTATGAATAAATATACTATTAGAATATGTAAATACATAGATTGCAGAAATATAACGAGTAAGAGAATATATAATTGTATTTCATAAATATACATGTATGCCCGAATAATTTCTGGACAATTAATGTACTATTTAAAAAACATATAGTACATTTTTATCTTTTAGATAATGTAAACTATTTTCTTATTGTAGAAATATTTACCGATACTATATATTTCCCTAAATATAACATAATATCAGATAATATTTTTAATGTACGCTTAATTCTAGCGGTATAATAAAAAAATAAAAAATTTACGTCATAATTGAAGCTAAACTTGTGTTGATGTGTTTTCCTTATTTCTACTGTGTACATATATACACACGGTTTTCTGTGTATTCAGATAGATGCCTACTCAGTATAGAGTCTGTATTTTCTGCGCCATCCTCTAACCACACCCATGGCTATAAATTCATGTACACTACATTGTGCTTATATGCCTTATTAGGTATATTGCTGCTCATACCTACATTATGACATGCAAGACCGTAGGAATCTTAACTATACTTACAAATATCTATTATCATAGGGTGTGGTCATGAAATATAGATGTGCGCCTTGTTAATAGATTGATTGCTTTTATAAAATATTTTTGAAAAAAATTATGAAGACCATATTGCGTACATATTATATTTTAATAATATTCTAACTCTCAATTCAAATTTATTAGGTTTTGATGTTAAGATGAGCATTCCAATGGGCATAATAATTTTAAAATAATCACTATCCTTTTGAATACAAAATGAAAGTTATGAACATATCTGTATTTACATATCCTATAATTACCACCAAATAAATACCATTTAACAAAAAGTAAATTATTCCTTTTACATTATATACATTATAAACATTTATAAAAATATAAAAAGGACTATGAAAATTAGTTCTCGCATTTGCGACACATTTATGTTTCTCATATTGTTACAAAGTGTTTCATTCTACAATATCTAATATAGTCTAATATTATGTGAGATAGTAGTTTTCTTGTTTATTGACAAAATAATTGTTACGGCTGCCTTAATTATTAAATTATACGTTTTAAATATGTTGAAGAATATAAAATGCCGGAAATATTGGAATAGACTAATTGTAGTGTACAATATGACATATATTACAGATTATTTTTACAATCCAGTAAAAGGGCATACAATTGATAAATGTGAAATACATTAACTTTTTCAAAGAACAATTTGATTAGCTGATAATTTATTTTAATTTTGTTATTATAAACAGAGTTTATAAAATAGCTTTCATAAAATACCGCTGAATTATAGGAATTATTTTAATATAACGGCCAATTAATAAGATAATATCGAGTGGCAGTCTAGATTTGCTCCTCGACCAGGGGTTGAAACCCGCGGCTGTGAAAAACTCGATCTGAGGTAGATAATATTAATTCCAAGATTCATATAATATTTGACTCTTATCAAAGTTATAATTAAATAATGTTGCGGTTACTATTATTCTTCATTAAGAAAAAATAATAAAAAGGAACAATTTTAAGTTTTTAGGAAAATAGTATGTATTTAATCATTATAAAATCAATCGCTAGTTAGCTTACAACATTTCAATTTCCAGATAAATGGTAATAATAAAGAAGTATTATAAATTGTAACGGTAAGTTTGATTAAAATACTGTAATAACATAATAAAAAACTGTGATAATATATCTAAACCAATTAAAAAATTAATGAAATTATATAAATCGTTATATATTTTCTGTTTGACAAGCATTTAAAACGTATTGTAGGAGTACTAAAAGATTTATTTGAATTTAAGTAACCTGTTTTCTTGATTTATAAACGAGTATTTAAATCACAATTCCAACCTGTAATATTTTTATATTATATTTAAGTACTGTACAATTTGATAAAAAATAGAGTTTAATTAAAGTTAATATTTCCCTTAATTTGATAAAATGAAATTTAGTTGTTTATAATTTAAGAATATAGTTTTATCAACAGTGTTAAATGTATTTTCATTATGTTAGTGTAAAATTACTCCCAGATATCAGTCTAAACAATATACACTTTAAATTTTTAAATATAATATTGTTAATTTTTTTAATTTTTTTAACAAAAAATGGAACTACATACAATCAACAGGAACGTTGTATATATCACAGGAAATGTAGAACAACGTGTGAACACTGCAGACGATATTATAAATGATTAAATCCTGAGCTATAGAGGATAGGCACTCTGTTCAGAACATAGTCTAATGGCATGCTGGAATCATTCCGTCTTCTGCCTTTCTGCTGGCGTTGTGCATAGAAGAATATACGAATACAAATATTGAATAGAAAAATCATTGATAAATTGAAAACTGAATACAGAAGATGTTATAATACTCATTGTTCAACTGTACAAAACTGACATATTTTAAAGAATAGAAAATATTTTAAAAAGTGTATGAGATTATATTGTAACTAAGTGTATATTCAATACAATAATATTAAAGATAATTAATAAATAAGTTCCTTTTATGTAAACTCTTTAAAATGAATAAAAAACAAAGACATTTATGTATGTACAAATATTTTCGTTATATCGTTATAACGTTATATCAATCTACTTTTATAAATAATACGCCTATAGTTCGTAAAGAAGAGTTCAAAGTTTACTTTCTTTTTAATTTATATTTATAATTTGTATTTTTGAAATATGTCGTTTAGGGAATATCTCGATTAGTGCTCTATGGTGCTCCACTTTTCCATTTTTATTTAAAGAAAGTGATGTGATATTAGTGAAACTTTTTAAAGGTATTAAAATAATTTATAACATATTATTATAGCAATAACAAACATTTTCCTACTAAATTTGAGAAATGTTGTGTAAAAGAAATATAAGACATTTAATGTAATATGTGAAAATAGTGAATAATCTTTCTGTCATCCAGGAAAAGTTCACCAGCCTCCTTCAAGAATTACATAACGCATGCATTCCTACTTCCCTTCTATTACTGCTCCTTTTAATTATATTGAAATTAATACGTAACCTTGTTATAAGATAGATATATGTAGATATCATACATATATTTTCATTTTTGTAAATACCTACCACTTATAGATGATATATGACCTTTACAGTCAAATACAATAGAACGTTTTTGACTATTTTGGTTTATGCCTAATTAAAGTAATAAATAAATTAACAATTAAGCAGATCCGAACCTCAAATGCTTCTGGAGAACAAAATGATATAACTTACATTGAATAATTTTAGTCCTCTCCTTATTATTCATCATAGAATTATTATCTGGCTTACTACTGTTCTTTTAGCTAGTAATAAGTAGATAAATCTTAAACCTATATATTTGTGTTTTCAAACGCTAATATTTCTACTAACCATTTGTGTCAGGAAAAGCAATGTTTCTAAATATATATTTCCTTGTCTTTTGTGCAATTTTTAAAAGATTCTAAATCTCTGTAAATATTGTAAACGTAATACTATAAATGATAACTAAATAGGGTTGTCAAAAAGTAACGTAATAGCTTAAAAATTCAACATCTTTATAATATTTTGATTCCAATTTATTCAACTGAACATATCATATTGGATAAATTTGTATTACCATTATTAAAAATCAATCATTATTATAACTTTCTCTAAGGAGCGGGGTGGGGGTCTAATAGTCACATTTAGTTCCTCTTCTTTCAATTACAGACTGGCAACTTCTAGACATGAATTGAATAAGGGGATTGATAACTTCTGAATCTATATACTCGTATTTGTAAAATGTAAAATGGCCATTTGTAAAGCTTTTTCATACCATGGTTAATCTCGCTGTCTTATAGTCGGGACTTGATTATATATATACCCAGCAGTTTTCGATAGGGTTCATTCAAGTTAGGATTCTTAGGCGGCCACTGATGGAGCTCAATTTCTGATAAAACCACTGCATGATGAGACTAGCGCTGTGAGTCATGGCATTGTCTTGTGGAAAAATACCTAATTATTCCAAGTATTAGCAATGGTGTTTTCATGCATCTGGACATAGGACATCTAATTATGTGTTTAAATCCGAAACAAAGAATATGCGAGTTTTTGCAAATTATCTGATTATTTGCTTTGGCTAAAAGGATGAGTAAATCAATATCTGAAGGATTATTACAGGAGTGTATAGCCTATTTAATGAAATGCTAAACTCCACACTGACAATATTTAGCATTATATTTTGTAATTAAAGTTGTTTATGATACAAACAAATTTGATAGAAATTTTAGCCAGATCATAAAAGTAAAATTCTTGCAGTTAAAGTTGAATTTTGATAGATTCATGATTAACTTAAATGTTTAAATATATTTGTTTCTCTACACGTAATGTATCCAAATTAATTATTTGTGTTATGTTACCAATTTACAATATCATTAAATGTTTATGATTGATTTAAATCATGTTGAAAATTTATCCTACTGTTAATCGAATTAATAAATAACAAAGACTAATTGCTTCCATTGTTATATATTTTCGAAAGTTTGGCTATTCCATATTTATTTTACCATTTCGATATAAATGAGAAGGAAAGACCAGATTGCTGAATATGTGATGATTTCCTTACAATTTCCTTTACATAAATTTTACAAAAATATTATATAATGCATGAAAAGTTACAAAATATTAATTAATAATAATTAATCCTTAAAAAATAATAATATATTTTTATAAAAGATGGTAACCAAGTGTTATGTCACTTATATGTGACCACGATTACGATATAAGTAGAATGTCAAAAGCTCAGTTATTTTAATTAATTAAATTAATTTTGTTTGTTTGTTTGTTTGTTTGTTTGTTTGTTTGTTTGTTTGTAAGTGGTAACTAATTAATTATTTTAATATAAAATAAACTTAAATTTTGCTTTTAATAAAAAAATTTGAGTATTATCTATATAATGTACAGATATACTACATATTATTATAATACTGTAATTAGACGATGCGGTAGCCAAGCCAAGAACAAGTGCTCTCGTCATTAATGTTAAGGAGAATAGACCTATCCTTGAACGCTAATAAATCAAGCTAGAATATATGGAAAAGCTCATTTTTTGTATCAGCGTAATCGCCAAGCGTTAAGGTATAAAGAAATGCACCAGAAGATGAACTTTTGAAAAGGTTTCTAAATACTTTTTAATTGGGGTCAATTTTTACGAAAAATTGTTTCTTCTTTTTCTTATTATTTGAAAATTTACTATTACAAAAAATTAAGAAAAATTCTTGCTATTTAATTTTTTTTACAAAAGCAATGAAATTCACTTAAATACTCTAACATGTTTAGTTGCTAATAATAAGCTAATTAATATAAAATAGAAAAATAATACAATTTATTTCATTGATACGATTTTTTCTTAATTTTTTGTTCACATATTTTATGAATTTTCAAGTTTAGATATTAATAAGTTACTTATTCATTTATGTATGCATATTTAACTATAAACGTTGTAGTAATTAAATTTTGGCCCCCTTTTTATTTCAATTTCTTTAATAGCTGTATTTCATAATATCATCAATATCATTTAAATGTTTTGCTTTTGAAGAGCTCGTAGGAGGCTTTCATTTAAATTACTACGCTGTCGTTTCTGTTTTGATTCATATAATGAATGCAAAAAAAGAGAATAATTGCATTTTTTATTTAGTAAAATACTTAATTTCATTAATTAAAGAAAATAAATTATTGAATTTATTTATTCTCACTAAAGGTTAAATATTTTTATAAAATAATATTAATGAAAGGGTTCATGTGTACATAATGTGTTGTGTTAAAAAACATTTTAAAATAGTGTCACTTTTTAAACGTAAATACCATTATATAATAGAAATGTTACTGGATAAAATTCAGTTTCAATCTATATTTAAAATAACATTAGTATTTAGTTTTTGGTCGTTAATAAAAAAGTATGCTTTCTGGGAAAAGGGTGTCGTATAATTAAGTTAAAATATATATTGTTTTCTAAGGTATATTTTTGAAACCTTTAAGAATTATTTAATGTTAATAAATGAATATCGCGCTTTTAATTTGTAACAAATTTTTACGAAAATATTAATTATCGTAAGCTGTCTTGCTGTGTAGAAACTGAAGTTTGTAATTCTTGTGAACAAGTTTCGACAATTAAATATTATTAAATAATTTAGACAATACAGGTGACATTCGTATTATTGGTATATTTAATTTCTTATGCTATTTCTACATATTATAATCAATGGATTATTTTCTATATTATAGTGTAACATACCTACACATAGTATCAGTCTTAGTAACATAAAGAAAATATCGTTAACAAGTTTGTTTTAACAGACATAACAGAAACATTTGTTTTCTGTTATTATTAAAATCATGTAAAAAATCTTGTACAAGTATAATTTATTTTAAAATTTTTGATTAGTGCATTATCCTCTATGTAAATCTAAAAAAGTATTTATACTGATTATTTACAGCTATTAATTTAAGGATTAGTCCAACGAATATAGTAATGATCACACTAGTCTCTCTCTCTAAGGCTAAATGATGGTAACATATTTGTGACTAATTCAATAGGGCGGATTACGCATGAAATCATAGATAATAATGCCCGACAAATATAATTTAAATGGGTAAAGGTAAGTTATGCTCAGCATATGTTTGTAGTAATAGGAATGGGGACTTAAGCATACTATTCCTGGACCTGTACGATTTCATTTGTTTCCATCAAGTATTTATACTATAATCTTTGATTCTAAAATTTTTCATATAATTTAGTACTAATGTTTGCTATTTATTTTGTTATACCCTTATTTATTTTGACACAATATAGGTTGATTTGATTTATTCACAAAAATTTCATAAATTTATGGCAAAACGTTTTTTTTTAACTTAAAATCTTAGATCGGGGATGTCATATTAAACTTACATATTTTAAGATGTCTATTCTTACACTATGGTGACCACAATATTTGATTTATCCTAATTGGCGTTTCCAATTTCACGGAAGTATATAGATATGGTAATTGACTACATTATCATTGGCATAGTCTTAGCTAAAGGAATTAAAGGCAAGTTTGTGGCTACTAGTAAATTTACATGTTAAATTTTTGAAAACTTGTTTAGAGAATAGTATAAAAATTATGTTGGCATCCGATTTATACTATATTATATATATTATATATCGATTGACACTAGTAAGTATATATCAATATATCGATACTACATAGACTACATTGGTACGCATACATCACGAAGCTAAAAAATGTCAAAACTATCTTTAGTGCAAGCAAAAATATTCACAATGAACAACTTAAGTCCGAATATTTATGAAGATATTAATGAAACATGTTGATCTAACTTGACAATAAAGAAACTTCACGTCAAAGAAGTAATAAAACAGCTAAAAATGTTATTTTTTAATAAATAGTCATAATAGAATTATTGTTTTCCTCAAATTTACTCCGTTGATTTATTTATACGCATAACAAATTTCGAATATATTATTGTAAAACATGTACACAAGCAATAAAAGTTTCAATCAATTTAACAGTTTAATTCACAAAGTAATAAAAACAAAATTTTAAGAAAATAAATATTTTTCAAAATAGATAAATGCTGCGATTACGTAAATTTCCAAGATTAAATACTTACATATATAAGATTTTCTTGCATAAGTTCAATGTTCTTTATAAATTATTATTTGTGATATTAAATTCAGTGCCGGATGAACCATAATACAGACAAGGCACGTATTTTATGGCTAGCCAGAAATTCAATTCACTAGTTTTAAACATTGTGGGCAACTAGGTAAGTTCCCCCGAACATAAGATCATACTTTTTAGGCTTGAATAGATAATAGATAATCTGTATAAATTAGCACAATGTCAGTATATGTACCATTTTGGTAGCATTAGTAATATTTCACTTTTGGTTCAAGTTTCCATTTAAAAATCTTGTTTCTTGGTGCTTTTAAATATATAATTTAGCAGGATTTCTGAATTAACTATGTTCACGCAAAATGATTCGTAGATAATAATCCACGGATATACAACAAGGCCATATGCCGATGGAACAATAAAGTGATGCAACACGCTTTTTGCATGACGGTGAAAGAATTGATATAAATACACCTATTATGTTGGTAAAATATCCCCGCAATAAAATAAATAAATTTATTGTAGGTATTTACAACTTTAATTTTTATTCTAAAGTCAAAATGGTAGTTTAAACAACTTATATATTATAATCTACTATATTTACATATAGCGAAAGAAGTTGTAAGCATAGAGTAATAATAGAGTATTATTACTCTATGGTTGTAAGCATACTATTCTTGTATATGGACCATATTGAATCACCTTAAACGTTACCCGATAATTGAAGTTGTATATTAAAAAAATTGACTTACAAAATTACATTTAAAAAATTTAAACGGAAAATAAAATAAGAAATGGAATGGAATGAAAAAAAAACCGATCTACATATATCTTACATGCTATAAGCAAAAATAAGAAGATCGGTTTAAAGAATAATACGCTTAAAAAAATTTATAAATGCATAAAATACGAGCATATCTATGCTATTTGAAAAATGTTAATGGTGTATCTACTGTTTAGTGTATTTATTTGAAATAAAAATCACTACGTTTTATGATTTACAGTAGATGGGTGGGGGAATTCGTAAACTAGAACGGCAACATGTTGGGATGTTATTCGTAAATAGGAATTTTGTCACGGCAATTATAAAGCAAATTGAGATCTGGAAAATTAATCTAACCAATATGGATATTTTTTCTAAAATTAACAGTTTCTTACCTTCAAAAAAATTTTTTTGAGCATTTTGTATAATTTATATATACAGAATATAAGTGTAGTATTATATTATAGTAATTTCTTTGCATAGTCTATTGATAACAGTTGCGGTAGATTTTTTTATTTATTATTATTTACATTTATATACCGCTTTATTACATTCTATGGTAAATATCATTTATGGCTATTTTACGTTCATGTTTATGTTTCTAAACAACATTTAATGTTAAAACACATTAAGGATAAAAATTTATTTTAAAGATACATTTCAATGTACATATATAGCATAAAATAACTTGCAATAATTAATAAATTTAAAGCTGACTATTTATGCGTCTAAAATAAATAATTACTTAATGGGAATTAATTAATGTATAAGTTAAATATGGATTCAAAACACTTACATTATAGGCAAAACAATTATTTTCTAGAATTTTTACGAAATATATAATATAATATATTCACTACATAGAAATCATACATATTTCCTTTTATTATGAGACAATTAAATATGTATATATACCAATAGCATAAACGGAACCAGTTAATAAATACGAATAAGAAATATTTCAATCAATCAAGTAGAGTTAAGAGAGTTCATTGTACCTTTTAACTATCGAGTTTTGTAATAACTAGATATATTATTGTCATCCACTTGCAGGGGCTACAACAGCGCCGGTCTTGTTCATGAAACAGAATGTCGTCCCAAAGAGAAGAGCGGCAAGTTCAACAACCTCGATGATGGTAATAATGCTGAATCCAAGCCAGAATCCAAAAACTCCACCAAGATCAGAGAGAAAGTTCTCCATGGGATAGGTGAGCGACTCGCTGATCAACTTGCGCATTCGCACAGCCGGATAGAGTGTCAATTCCGCCAGATAAGACCTCGAGAAAACATTGCTTACTCTCATGTCGGCTATTTGCTTGTCCCCAACCTGTGTGTAATACCCGTTCTGCCTCCACAGAGCCACTAGATCGATTATTTGTGTGAGGCGAGCTGCCCTTTCCTCCGTCGTATCCATTCGATTCACTTCTGCGATGTTGATGGACATTTCGTAGGTAGAGAGTTTGCAGGGTATGGGGCAGTCTGCAAGGTGACTATCCGACTCCTGTTCCAGCCAATCTGTTATGCGTTTGTGACACTGATACCGTGACTTCAGGGCTTCTATCTCGCCGACAGAAATCGTCTCGGGAGCACGGCCGTCGCTCCAACTGAGCTGCCAATCGCCTCTGTTGGCTGTTACGGTGTAGTTGTCAAATGTGAAGAATTTTCCAGTCAAGTGATGACAATAGGGATAGGTCTTGAGGTTCGTCGGTGTATAGTAGAGCTCCGACCTGCACTGACATTCCTTGACTACCCTTGCTTGCTTCCAAACCTGACGACATGCTGCGCGGGAGTAAGTAAAGGTCTGATTACTCTCAACCAGCGAGATCGACTCCAAGCTTGAAGAACATCGATTATTAACCTCCATGTATTGAATAGTTTGCATTTCCATAGAGATGGTAGCTTTCTTTCCTCGAGATATCACGAAACTAGTTTCTCCAATTGAAGGCATTGTGTTTGATGGATGGAGTACTACTGTGGCTCCGTTGAGGCGATTATCCACTTCCTGAGCTGTCATGAATTTCCCTTCCTCTGCGTCATCAGAACCTATAAATGGGACGTATAACTGCAACCTAAGACCGTTTGATGGATCCAATTGAGTGACTGTCCGTTCATCGGTTTTAAAAGTGACACAGAGATTGAGATCCGGGTGATATTGCAGCGTGAAGTTTTCATGATTGCAGTCACGGCCCTTGTATAGGCACTTGGTGGTCACTGCGAGCTTGTGAAGAACAACTTGTGCCTCTTGCGTGTAGGGATTTGTGGAGAAGCGAGCAGGTCCACGTTCGGAATCATTGGCTGGATTATCCATTAATTGATACCAAACTTGCTTAGCATTGTTCCAAATCTTTTCAAAGGTAACGTTGTCTCCGAGACTAGGAACTCGTGCGTCTGCACTAAGGTAGTATGGGTGTTTCGCATACATCGGTTTCAGTCCACCCCTAAAGTAGTAACGGCTATTGGGGCATATCGTTACATCGGGGAATTCAAAGGGAAACTCGCTCTTTATTTCAATCTCAGCGTTCACATCATAGTCGAGGTAGCGTTTGATGTTGAGTCCAATGTGGATAAAACTTCCGATAAAGGCAACAATGAGAAGTGTGAACCAGAGGGCCCGGAATCCTTTGTGCTCCGTGTGATAGACCTTGAAGAAGCCATGTCCGGTTGTCGTTGCGCAAAAATCGCGAACTATTGTCGCTCGGTCCGTCTTATTATCAATCAATTGTACATTGTCATCTTTCCCTGAAGCCATCGAGTAAACTGGAATAGAGCACCAATAAATATGCACATTAAAACCATTTAAGTGGTAAATATATGTATTTAGATATATATGTGATAGTAATATGATTTCTACAATTATACCCGCAGCAGTAAATATAACAGTTACTAATAAACAAAAAAATGTTAAATAATATAAATTAAATAATAAATATGTCTTTTTCAATTGTAATACAGTCGGTGGAATTATAATGTTTCAAATTCATTTATAGAAGCATTAATATTTATAATATTATTATCTAGTTATCTAGTTATTCACATTATGTTTATAAATAATTACAGGCACAGTAATATTCATGTAAGTTTTTACTCGAAAAATACACAGACCTATACAGTTTTCATTTAAAAATTATAGATTGGAAACTCAACATAATTAAAATATCAATATGTCCTTTTTGATACAAATTTAATTGTTTAAAATAAAAATAAACATAGTTCCATGTTTAAAAATGGTTAGTACACAGAGTTACTTAAATTCTTTAAGTATTCACCATTGAACTCGATGACGTTTCTACAACGATATTATCCAGTATAAAATTAAATGCTGAGTTTTCGAGCTGTCAAAGATCCAACAACATTCTTCTCGGAAAATAAAATTGGCTTGCTTAGTTTTTAATTTTTACCTAGATATTAGCGTTAAACAGTTTATTTGTAGTCAATATAAAAAATGTACAGATCAACCTGTTGGGATATTAAGCTTAATCTACAACTAACTAACATCCTCCCCCTCTCTCTTCTGATTGGCTCCTGCAACAACGACGATCTGACAGTT
>JAYRBW010015396.1:0-13021 GCA_036023295.1 Invenusta paracnida | reverse complement strand
TAAAGCCTTGGGAAGATTAGTCGACTCGGCAGCGGAAGAGAGGTACTCCTGTAGTTTGCTCTGGGCAGTAAACTCAAAAGCCTCGAAAGCCACCTTCCCTACTACTGTTATAATATAGTTTTTGCGTCCGTCATTTACGCAATAATGCAGCAAGACTTTTCACTTCACTGGAACAACATAGCTTATTGACAATCTTTTTTTTCACTAACTCTCACCAAAACGATTTAATTAATAACAATTTCAAATACGCACATTGCTGAAATTGCTATTGCAGATTAATTTTTATATGACAGAGTTTAATCAACTGACAAAAAATTGTGAGTAAATATAAAAATTATACAATTTAAAGTTCATATTTATAATTTGTTTTTTATTTACTAATATCATTTATTAATTTCTTGTTAGAAAAAAAATAATATATACATATTAATAATTGATATCAGCTCACAATAAACTTGAAGCCTGGACCATAGAGCACATATACTCTATGGCCTAGATGATATAGTTGCATAGAAATTAATCAATATATACAGTATATTTTGTATATAAAGTAAAACAACTATCTATGTGTATAGTTGATATAAAAGCGATGTCATTTGAAAATTAAATTCGAATGTCAAAAATTAAAAAAGGAATAGTTATCCATTGATATATAACTATCAATTTGTAATCACGCAACAAATCAAAATAATATCATTAAAAATAATGTAAACATAAATAGATCACTGTTACAACTATATATATTTAAGACTAACACAAATTTGTATTAAAATAAGAAAAAAGATTATCAACAAAACTCCATCATATTTCGGTTTTAGTTTCTGTAGCTATAGTTTTTAGTTTCTGAAGGCCCAAGAATTCTTTTTTCGATTTCTGGAAGCCCAGCTACTAATTTGTTTGAATTCTGATAGCATGAGAAATATTACTAATCAAGTAAATATAGACATATTATATTGATCAATAATATACTAAAAATGTTGATAGATAACATTTAAACAAAGCTTTCCAAATTGTTTACCCTCGTAGAAGTCAGTGTTCATGCGGAGGAAATATTTTTCAATATTGCTTCAAAAACGCACACATACCTTAATTTATTGATAACTGCTAGATATTTACTCTTTTTTAAGACTTGTCAGTAAAAAATACTTTCTAACTTTTTAGATAAATATACTTGTGAAAAATTTAATATGGTTATTTGATAGGTATTACAAAATATCCTAGAGGTAAAATAAGCATAGTTCGTGAACAATGAGAAATGTAAATGCGATCAAAATATTATAAGTGATAAATAATATTTTAGACTTTATTTGGAAGTAATAATTGTAATATTTATAGTATAATATGTAACAAATAAAACATTTATTTAAAAATATGCCAATATGAGAGCTCTTCGAGTTTTAAAAAACAAAACTAGGCACAAATTAATTAAAATTTAGAAAATACATTTACTAATTTTAAAGTTAATGCTATTACCATGTATAAAATTATGAAGTTCAATTGGTTTACGGCAGGAATGTAGCATTCCTAAAAACCATCTATTTAATATATTTTTCGATATATTGTAAGAAATTTTTAGTTAACTATAATTTATCTATAATACAAACCACATTAATGTTAATATTGTTATAATAAATTTATAATAAAAACAATTATTTTGTAAGTCTTTTGTAAGTCTTTTGTAAGTATTTTGGAACATATTACATATTTACCACAAAAGTTTTACAAAAACAATAATTAAGTGCATTAAGTATCAGTGTGTAATGTATTTACAGAAATTATATTAAAAAGTATACAATATACATAAAAAAATGTTCAACAGGCTTCATAACAAACAGTAAATAATTCATAGAAAACATTTTCATGTTCAGCGTTGTCTTGGTTTATCGACGAACCAACCAATTTTTGGTTAATGCGTTTTACAAAGCCAAGAGTATTGGAATCCACACAAACTAGACTTAAAGAATTGCTGCTTGGATAAACAGTCAAAAGCTGAAAAGTAGGAATATAAATCAAAACCTTTAGTCAATAATTCACTTATCTTCATAATACATTTAAACCAATTAAACAAACAATTTCTGTAGCATTCAACAGAATTGTATAATTTAATCTCGAAAATATCACATTTATCGATTGATGACGTCAAATTGTAAAAAATATCCACTTTAAAGAACTGAAATGGATTGATACAAAAGGGAAATTTCCCATCTCCGTAATGTTGACGCATGGCACCAAACGATACTTTACGTGTGTATCTATAGAATAGGTATAAATTCATGCGAGCACAAAATGATATGTACTTATATAAGTAAAATTAATGCCAGATTATCGACTACTTTGAATGTGTCTACCTAACAGTGATATGTAACTTGATATAGGTAAGATGCAACAATAAAATTTGAGACATAGTTGAGATTATAATTATACATGTCTGGGAGATTCTTGTAGTAAAAGCCATTTTTAGATGACTTTCAATAACTGATATATAACGAGTTTTATGAGAATTTTCATATTTACCAAATGTTAATGGAGAACTTTTTGCACAGAATAAAAATTCACAGTTGTATCATGCTTATCAAGGAGTCTAGTTCTATTTTTATGGTTTAAAGCACACAGGCTTGTATATCTAAAATAAAAGGTTTTAGAGATTGCACTACATAACGTAATCTGTATTTCATCATATTCACACGACCCAAAAACTATGTTATGCTTTATTTAATTCATTGAACATGAATTAAATATGGATCATATATGATTGCTTTGTGAGATATTCGAAGGAGAATATTACTTTGTCATTTGTTTGAAGATATATATTCTATATTTTATTTTTATAATGATCATTAGTATTAAATTATGGATCAATTCATTAAATGACACAATGTCATGTTGAAATATTTACTTTGTCGAAATGGTTTTATATAGTAAAATTAGAGAAAAATGTTAGGTAAGATATTTATAGATTCAACTTACTAATTTTGGGATAAATTTTAAACAGGACCTTTTTCGATATTATTTGATCTCATCGGCTATAGGCTACTATGCTAGATGTTCAGCTGACAAAATTTAATAATATCGAAATTAGTCTTGTATGTTTCTTCATATTTTTGAAGTGATAGAAATCTATCTAAAGTATTTATTATTTCAATATGTTTTATATAAGTATTATCAATTTTGCCCTATTTCAATAAACTTAGGAATTGTTCTTTTTGTGCTTGCTAAAACCAAATAGAAATTTTTATTTTGAGATAGAAACAACAAATCGTTAATTGTAGTAGTCTTTTAATTCTACTAGTAATAGTAAGAAATATATTTTACTACGAATGCATACTACGTTCCCATGAGAAAGTTATTCATTAGTTAAGAAAATATACTAAGCAGCAATATTATTTACAAAGGAAAAAATATTATTATTTGAAAAAATTCTTTTAAGAATAGTTTTACGTATATTTGTGCATATAAAGTTAAGATTTCTTTTGAAAAATGGTAAAAATGTGCTAGTTTAGAGGGCATACAGCCAATTAACCACCTCTTCATCCTCGCCCTTCACAACGTAGGAATGGTAGCCACCCTGATCCAGCTCCCAGTGACTGCAGTTCACATGAAGCATTACTTCAAGGCCACTACCTGTAGTCCAGCTGTCACCATCCCGCAGAAGAGTATAGGTGTTATGTTCCCAACGTCGCCATTCGCCAAATTTGAAACGACCACACTTCGTTTCTAGTCGTTTGCAATGTATACATTGAATTTATTTAAATTAATAATAGAATGTTGAATTAATTAACAGTTAAGTAATAGATAATATTAAAATGCTGCTCCGTATATAGTTGTTATACAGTGCTTTTCTCAACATTATTTAACTTTTAACAAAGATTTATGATCTACTTAAATTTAATAAATAATTCAAATTCAAACACTATACACTTACAAAGTAGTAAAATTTTATAAAGCTTACTATTACAAAAAAACACTTTTATTCAAGTAATTTGCTTCATATTTTCAATGTAACATTATATTAAAATCAATATAATAAAAATTAATATTAATATAATATTAATATGCTGAATAGAGACAAATATATAACTAGAAATTAGTCTGTAAAAACTTATTAGAAAACAAAATGTGTACTCAATAAAAGAAAAGATAATAATCCCAATCAAATTATGGATTTTTAAATGATATAATGTTATAATGAAATATTTATTTAGTCAAAATAATTGTTATGTTGCAAAATTAGAGAATATATCTTAATAAGAAACAGTTGTTAATAAAATAAATAGTAATGATTGAATTCAATGTTTACAAATTAATTAAAAACAATTATTTCACAGTTATAAGTAGCAAATTTGAAAAAAAAATGTCATCGATATATTTTAAAAGTAATGCCTTTTAAAAGATTAATCAATCTAATAAATTTAAAAATTCATTTAGTTATTTGGCTCATCTATAAAAGTGAAATTAGAGTTCTTGTGTAAGAAGCAAGAAATGAAACTTCAATCACACTGACACGTCACAATAATACTTCTTTAGTGATGGCTAACCTTGAGAAATTTGTTTAGAATCCACATTTTGATTGTTTCCATTGTTAACATCACCACTGGAGATCACTAGCTTCGACCGCTTACCCGGTGGCGGTTGAGGAGATAAATTCTTACTTTCTCCAACGTCCTCAGTGGCAATGGTTTTATTTTCTTCCCAGCTGCGCGCGGATGAGTGAAGACTGAGGCCGGTGAGGTCAGAGAGAATGACGAACATGGCCTCTGACTTGAGCAAACGAGACACTTCGAGTGCCGATTCAGGAAGGGAACTACAGTCTTCAGGAGATACTATCCGTCTGGGAAAGAGGGACAAGATAGGGAGACATAGAATATATTGAACTAACAGAGATCCATAAATACAAATGAAACGGATTGATCTAAAATAAACACATCTGCATATACCCTTTTCTATGCCCCAAGGAAACAACTTTAATCAATAATTGACTTCAATTTGATAATGACTCAAAGCATTTTGTTGACAGATTTGAAAATGTGATTTTTTTTACTTTCGAATGTACTAATGATTCTACAGACTAAGCGGCAAATAAGAAGCATTATAATTTCTGGCGTCATTCAATCAACAAGACTTCCCAATTTTACATGGTCGAGACAAATATTTTGACTGGGCAAAACTCAGCTTCTCACTGATTGCTATGTTTTACTGCACAAAATGCTGTAAAGAATCCATGAGTGAACTGCTACCACATAAAAACGGACTTTATGAGATAGGTGAAAAGTAAAAATTAAGTCTAAAAATGTTTATGATTTGAAGACTCCTAATTTATTTGATTATAAAAAACTTTATGAAAAAGTTTTTCATCTGCAGCCTGACCTAAAGCATTGGATTTAACTATTAACTGTTTATTATTTTTCTCTTTAGTAGAATCTGCTGCACAGGCTGATTCCTTCCTCAATAATGCTTCTAATCTTGGTTTACAAGTCTGCGATTCTTAGCTTTTAGGCTGGCTAGATACTCGGAGCACTGGGCCACCTTCTTTGTACTACTTTCAGACTTTAAATAATGATGGTACCTCGAATGGGAAGTACTTGCATTGGATAAGAGTGCTGGTGACATCATTTGGATTTTATGATTTTTCTTGTGCAACTTGTTTTTAGCATGACTTTGCACAGCTGCCTTCTTCATTAAAGCAATATCAATATTTGTGTGGTAAATTAATAAAAAGTCATGGCAGTATTTGTGGGAACATATGTCAACCAATCTGAAGCCAAGCTTCTCGAAAAATAGATTTACCTTTTGACAAATTAGAAAAACACCAGATCTATATCTAAAATATGAACAAACTTACAATGGAAGAAATGAGAATAGCACTAGCTGTAGGTTAAAAGTATATTTTCACAAATTTTCGAACCTCTGGTTCCTAGTCATGTGACTTACATATGAGCTAGAACAGAAAATAAGCTTGCTATATACACATAAATAGGATGTCGTGTTGCGCGACCATTAATAGACTATACAGGAAAGGATTTTATTACATCACATGACTAGGAACCAGAGGTTTCAAAATTTGTGAAAATATACTTTTAACCTACAGCTAGTGCTATTCTCATTTCTTTTATTGCTAATGCTGTATTGGGAGCAAAAACAATAAAACTTACAATGCTTGTGATATTGCTTTGCACTTGTTATTTCTGGTTAAGTGAGCATGTATAGACTAAACTATTTCATAAAAGTTAAATTGTTTTATGTTACTGCATATGAAAAACTATAACTTAAATGCAAATAAATAATACAAAAGTTGGATGGGAAATCCGCATAACAGTGCAACGAAAAAGCAAAATAATAACAATTCATGTACATTATAAAATGTGATTTTATGTGATGAGAAATCAAATTTCTCCTTTTCATAATTAGGTCGAGGATTTGATTTCATTGTACCTATAGATACAGGTTATGGCATAACGTGAAGCGTTTAACTTTAAGTACTTGACCAATCGGTCTACAATTTTGAGAAATATGTTCACAGTTAAATATTGGAGTATATATAAAAAATGTGACACTATTTTTGGAATTTCATAATATTATAAATCCCTTGAACTATGTAAGAAAATATTTCTTTTTCAGATTTTATTACATATATTGCATATTTGCCATAATGTTGGGAATATTATTAGTTTATACGAAATTATTTTTAAAAATAAAACAAAAACATGGTAATTATTATAACCAAGAACGACTGTAACGAAAAGTATTATTGGCATCCAAATATGATCAAATAAATGTTGTAATATTAACATAAATTTTAAAAAGCGTATTAAAAAGTCAAAAATAGCATTTTACCGAGCATTCAGAGGACCAATAATCTTCCATTTGATTTCTTTTAACATCAAAGACTTTTGAAGAAGCGTATATTGTTCGGGCTAAAAAAATGAAACATTATACAATTTATTTTACCAAAGCAATAAATGTTTATATACTTATAATACTATATTCAATATAGAAATAGTACATTAGTAATATAACAAATGAAAATGAGTGGAACATATTTATGAAAATAAATATTATATTAAACATCATGTCATAAAAATTCTTTTTCATTTAAAAGATACAAATAAGTTGAAGTTAAAAGGGGATACGTACAAAATAAATTTTCACTAATTTTGTTATTCCTTTATCAAAAACAAAACAGCTACTAATAAGAATTCTACTTATTTATATACAGTAACCATGTATGAAACATATTAATTACGTTGGTGAAATATATTAAACAGTAAAACTCACATTAATGAAATCAGGCAATTGAACCTCAGAAGTCTCAATAAAGTTTTCTCGAATTTCATCTTGAGTTGCCATATCCAGGTAAGATGGACTGATCCATTTATAAACTAGTGATTCCTTTGGGAATATAAAAATAAGAGTTAAGTCTAGTAAACTAAAAATCTAAATAAACTCTTTAGGTTACATACCAAGGCTATAAAATCCGAAAACAATGACAATATGTAACACAAAAGATAAATTAGTTACAATAATACGATACACATTGATATAATACCTACTGTTATTATATTTGGAAAAATATACTTTACAGTTGTGATCAATTATCAAAATACTGTCTAGGATAATAAGATCATTATTTTCAATCAATTGGAAAGCAGACCGAGCATACGCAAAATCTCCTATACTGAAACAGCAAACATAACAATTATTGAATTTATATAATTTTTTCAATATTGTTTTTCCTGTTGAACACCAAAATTTTATCAACATAATATAAATTAAAACATAAAAATTTAAAATTGTGCATTTCACGCATCGAAAAGCTAGCTACACAAACAAAACCCAAAACAACTATTTTAATATTTCGTCTTACGCTATTCTACTTCATAATATCGAAACAAGTCGAGATAACATTATGTAATGCTTTGGATACGATATGACAAAATGCATACACATACATCAATATGTCCAGGTCGCAATCTTTCCGGTTCTGGTTCAATGTACCTTGGAGGACGGGGCAGCGCAGGTCCATGGAACCAACCATTGATCGACAGACGACATTTACTGGGGCTCGTTACTTCACTTACCTGGGAGAGTAAGGAAATAACACGTCACATTTCAGCAGATGTATTCAAATATAAATGGAGGAAATGTAAATTTTTGAGAAAATTCGTAAATATAAATGTAAGGAAATTTCCAAATGAGTAAAGTATTAAAATTGCATTTTTTGCGTCATTAGATCTTAACTCAGAGTTAGTGTAACTTTACTATAGTGACAGTAAATAATAAAATATAATTAAGGTTTTCGATAAACAGGTAACATTGAATTTTTCAGACAAATTAAAGATAGTTTTTCATTTATCTATAATTTATAGGTACGGAAGTACATATAAATTGAAAAATGGTAGTATATAAATTACCGACCTATGTACAGGGTGTCCACGTTATTCAAGTAACAAAATTAAAGTACAGTTAGTATTTTGAAAAAATTTGCGCATAATTTCATTTTGAAAAACATTTATATGTATTATATGTTTATATTGAAAAAAAAGAAATAGGGCTAGCAACGGCCTACAACAAATAGTTTTGTAAATAGCACTTTGGTGGTCACGTAAAATGTCACCTAAAATGTATTATAGAAAAATATTGCTTATATTATGAAATGCGCCGCAGACATTTTTCGAAAATTAATAAAATAAAAAGTGATAAACATTTATTAATATTCTAATTTAATAATTCATTAATTTATTGTGTTATATATTTATCCATATATATATATTAATTTGAGTATACTAACTTATATACGCCAATTTCACGTAGAAGTGCATACGCTGTTTGTATACACGGAGACAAAATCATTAAAAAAGCAACATAAATATATTAAAAAGTAAACTGAAATAGTATAATATCACAACTTTTTAAAATTTACTAGTCTTGCAGCTTACTGTAGCGAATATGTTATTTATCAACAAAATTATGCTAAAAATGTCTTCACATCAAAAGTCAAAATTTTTAGGAAAAGATAATTATGATTTTGGAGGATAACTTTATTTTAAGTATAACAATCAAAAATGATTCAGTAAAAATACTTAATTACATTCAAATCTTATAAAATGTATTAAAAAACTTCAGTCTATCGAAACTTCTCCAAAAAATGGTGAAATGCAATTATGATTAGTCACTAATAGCTTTTGAAATATTATTATTTAGTAATTAAAAGTATGCAGATCATGCATAATAGCCTATGCCATTGGAAAATTACCTGATGAAAAGAACGTGGACCAACTTCAAAGAAAACAAATGCATTCCTTTCGGGGACGAGAGAACGAACTACTTCAACAGGCTGAAGATTATCATCCGCTCGGATGATGTCAAGGGCACCGCCATCTTCCTTATTCCAGTCAGCTGGGACAAGATACCAGACAAAGGCAACACGCCGACCCTCGAGCTCATCATCATGACAGAGAAGTACATCTAGTCAAACATTAAGCAATAAGTTGAAATACCACTCATTTTTATTAGATTGTATATATATTGTGTCGTATGTTTGCCAGTTTAGTAAACTCATGTGTTAATTCATTTTTTTTTAATTAAATGGAAAGTGGTAAAACATGAATTACATATATTTAATCAAATGGAATGTATGCATACAATTGTCCAATAATTAATTAACAATTACGCAGTCATTAAATGTTATGTATTTTTTATTCGAATCTTTAAGATATATCTAAATAGTAACATAACATATAAAGTTTTATCGGTATATTATAAAGTTTAAAGATAATTAATTATGTATGCAATATATATTAAATAGTAGATATATTTCCTTAACGCGAAGGAGAAAAACTATCGTCGAAAATAATTATTTAATTGTAGGAAATGAATTAATCAAAAATACCAAATAATAAAACTTTATACGTGTATTTCAATGGTTTAAAATGTTTGCAAAAACTAGAAAGGCTAAATTGTAATACATATATGAATATAAAAGTTGACAAAAATAAAAGATAATGCTAAATTTGTTTTAAACATTATTTATTATTAATGTTTAATGAAACGTAAACTTTCATCCCTTAGTGTTCTGTAGTAGAATGCAATTTTAAACGGTTTCTAGTGATATAAAATTCAAATATGATTAAATATTTTACGGTCTAAAAAATGTGTCTTCCATTGTATATATATATATTAATAAGTGTGAAGTTAGCTACAATTTCCATATTTCTTATATTAAATTGTCTCTGTATCAAAAACTATTGATCATAAGGATATAGTGTCAATTAGTAAAATATTCAGTTTTTTCCACTTTGCCATATGCATAAAATAAAATCAATAACTCCTAATGCCATGGACAAAAGGTATGGACCAATAACCTTCAAGCTACTGGGTTTCCCAAAAAAAATTTTTTAATTCCTTTTTTAGCGAAGCATATATTATATCTATGGGACAAATTTATAAGCACTATTTAAAACTGATTGGGTTGATGTATCACTATTAGAACAATGATTTTAAATATATATGTATAACAAAGAGTATATATAATATTTTAAATATTCCACCAAAAATCTTGAGTAGTATATCATATTAATTTAACGCACATTCTGCAGATGATCGAATGATGATCAAACATTACGTTAAAAAAAGTGGTGTCCGATGCAGAATTTTACGCTGGTTTAAAACATTGAATCAGATATTTGATAATACTTAATCCTAAACCTCTAGAGCTAGATTTATATATTCATCAAAAATTATTAATCAACAAAGAGTTGCCAAAAAATAATCGAACGAGTTGAAATGTTTAAAATTGCTACAGTAGTTATATGCAAAATGTTAGCTTTATGTATTAATAGGTCGGTAATAGAACAGTAGGCTATTCTGAAAATTGTACAAAATCGCGAAAATAACCCTCTAACAGACCACAAATGATTTTTGAATAGATTCTTAAAGCAAATTTAATCTATGAATGAAAAAAAAAATTCCATGTAACACGAAAAATGATTTTCTACAATTATTTAAAAAATTCAAATAAGATTTTGTCAAATTTAAAAATATATATTTTTTCAATTCCATTGTCTTGTTTAAAAGCATGTTTAAAAATGTATTCATGTAAAATTTCTGATCTATTGACAGAAAAATGTATCTGTGGAAGCCTATATGTTTTTTTATATTTAATACATTATGTGTACAGTAATTGTATAATGCAATTATCATAGTAAAATATTCATATGTGTAGCTAACTCCACACTTATAATAACAAAATGTAGTTAACTCTATACATAAATTGCAGCTAATTCCACACTTATAAGTATATATAGTTATTGGTTCATATTTATACCTAATGCATTTCTAGATAAGATATAGTATACATAAATCACCTGTGTTCTTATAGCATGAACATGTTATATCAATAGAGTTATCGAAAAGAGGGATTCCTGTTGATTCCTTTATCCAAGGTAATACTTGATTTAAAAAAAACTTTCTGAAATAAAATAATATTGAGACTTAAAATCAAGGTAATGATTAAAACATTATTAAAAGTTAAAGTATACCTTATGTCAATAAGACTTGCTTTATGATATTTCTTAAAATCTTTACTTTGGGAAAATTGGTAAAGATCATTGTTTTTTTTAGACAGTTTCAATTTAGTCAGACAATTGGCAATTGTTGAAAGTTTTAAATTTGAAGATTCCTCAATGAAATCTTTCATGTATATGCACACAAATGGATCCTGAAATACCTCGCAGCCTACATATACAAACAGAGAGAACAACTGTGATTTAATTCACTACAAATATAAAATATTATGTACTACATTACCTTGATCTGACCAATTATGATTTCCAAAAGATGACTTTAAAGCTTTTTTAAATTCATCAGACTGATACTTTGAAGAAATTTCTAACTCATCCATGTCAGAAACTATAATAAAAAGAAGTAATAGAAGTGTATAGATTAATTACTCACATTATACAAGTAAATAATGTAATCTAAATAATATGACTCAGATAATAGACTTAACATAAACTAAATTGATATTTTATATGGTAAAAATGTATTTTCAAAAAAGTCTTTAACAAATATACATAGAAAATTATGTTTTAAGTGTTAAAATTTGTGTTCTATACATTAAAAACAATTTCGAAAACTAATGCAGATAATTACCTATAATTTGAATTGGTTCGAATTAGCTGAAGTACTATAAATTAGCACAAGTACTATAATATATATATTATAGGGTAAATGGCAAAGATGCTTTGACAGGATATATACATAAATCTTAATTAATTATTCACCATCTAGGCTTAATCTAACCAATCAAAAATTAGTTAAATGTTGCAGAGTAAATCAGTTTGTTAAAGCCAGGATATGTACCAGGTTTCAAACTTGCTTTCTTTGGGTTTGAAGGCAGCAGTCCAACCTACTTGGCACTTACTCTCTTTAAAACTTCAACTGCATGCAAAACTGTATTCTTATACTGTTAAGTATGTAGCTGGCTTGCTACATACATACAATAAGTTTACACCACTTTTAACATGACAAAACAGTTTTATAAATTACATATACAGTGTTTATACTCAGTCATGTGAGTAAAACGCACATCTTTATTACAAAAAAACGCAGCACTGGAGTTATATTTATGCATCTTAACATCTAGTCATTTAAAAAAAGTCCCAATTTTATACCATAACAATGCACTAATACACAAAAATGAGTAAAGCGGGTCTACCTACATCATCTCTTCTCCGCTCTACAAAAAGGGTTCCCACAAATATGTACAAAAATTTTCATTAAGGTGTGAATATAAAATTTAAGGTATAATAATAATATATTTAGTATGTAAAAACATATATACTGTGGAGACCATTAAGTGGCACTATTAAGTGATCGAGCTGTTAACCCTTTACAATTATGATTAATTAAAATATACGGTATACATGCATTTACATGAGTTTTTACATATATGATGATGTTAATTTGTATAGCTTAAAGTTTAAAATATGATAATTGGTACAATTATTATACATCACAAATATAA
>JAYRBW010015385.1:0-13022 GCA_036023295.1 Invenusta paracnida | reverse complement strand
CTATCACCACATAATTCTACGAGAAAGCAGCTAAGAGCGACTTTCCACCAGACCACCTGTCAAGAATACCCAACTCATCTAAACGCAACATCCTAGAGAATGAAATGAAACGTCGAACTTCTTGATGTACAGATGTAGACAGTCCAACTCCCCATTTATTCCTTCAAAAAATGAATGAGAACCAATGGATAACCCCCTAATTTCATGGACAAGAGACAATAGAGAAACAGAAACCAACCCACAAACAATTCCCTTAAACCGATCTATTTCGAATTCTTATACGTCAATGACAAGGTTGACAATAAAATCAAGGACATTTTTAGAGAGCTCGATCTTCCCGTTTGATTATTCAGAAAATCTAGTACACTGAGACAAGCCTTGAAGTCGAAGACACAACCACCCACGTGCTCAATGCCAACATGTCAACTTCGAAACTCCCTATGCTGGAGCAGGAATTGTGTCTACAAAATGCAATGCCAAAAATGCAACTCAATATACATCGGAAGTACCATACGTGAACTGCACCATCGCCACAAAGAACATTTAACAAACCAAACAAGCTCTATATTGCGACACTACAACAGACGTGAAGCCTCTTTCCACACATTAATAATTGCAACGATCCCGTCAAACTTAGATTCAAAGAAGCCATCTTAATCGAACAACAATCTCCTTCCCTAAACAGCGGCGCCCAACGGAATGAGATCAAATCCCTTATCTTCATATAATTCTAGGTGCCCTATTCTTTTTCGTCACCTTTAGTATTCTCAGTATAATTATTTTTCATATATTTTTATATACTTATTCAGTACCTATTCTTAGTTTTCTCAACAAATCAATATTTTTTATTGTACACTTAACTGTGTACTGTTATTTTATTTTACCTTTGTCTCCAGCACAAGTTACCGTCTTTATATCGACTTATTCTAGCTCAGTAGCAATAGTTTACTTGTATAATTTGCTGCTTTCTATACCCTATCTGCACTTTATGTTTTATCGATTGTATTCGCTTACGTAATCCGATTATAATCCTATCTTTACACATTTATACAATTCTCTTGACTGCAGTGGTCAGTCTGTCTACATAACTAAGAGGTTAACCTTGAAAATTTGTAGTTATTAAATTTACAATATGTTTGCAGCCAGTACTTCTTTTTATTATAATATTTGTAATTAATTGCTATTTCTTTCAACTACAAAAAATTTTGTTCTGAGTTTTTTTCTTTTAAAAATATATATTTTTTAAATGAAATGTTACAAAACACCCTCGGTTATCTATATGCCAAGTTTCAAAACTCTATCTCCTACAGGAAGTCTGGTATGGATAGGGTTAAGTAAGCTTTGAAATAATTTTATATTGGATTTTCTTGCCACAGATCTATGTAGTTGCTGGTAATATTAAATAATTATGTACCATATAGGTACTTGCTGATTAAGTTGTGTATTATCTGTTTTTTAGATATTAAATAGTTTATAAAATATTAATAAATAGAATATTGTTAATTTATAAGAGTTTCTTTTTATGATTATTGAAGTCTATACTTTGATATATTAATTTCTGACTTTACAATTCTAGTAACATTTTCTTCTTAATATGTTACTTTTATTAATCGATTCATATTTTTTAGAATCATACACTATTATGGGTAAATATAAACTGGATCCAATATTCCTAGATAAATGCGAGAATGTAGATCACACAAAATATTATATGGTTTAAATCATAGAGTAAAATTAATACTACTATTCCCAACTCTATGGTGTAAATGTTTTAATTGGTAATTATTTTTCAGGCGCTAATCATCAATTGCATTGATTTATGAAATACTTTTTATAGAAATATACACTACAATTTATAATTTTCAGGGACTACTATAATTACTTTAATACATAGACTCAAAGATTCACTTGATGTATTCTCTGCTAAACCTATAAAAACATGTACTTTTAAGTGTGCATTAAGTAAAATATGCAATATGAGCAACGGAGATTTCAAATTTTTACACTGAAGATACAAGTCTCAATATATCATTCGCATACCTTGCTACCAATGTTTTTACTTAAATATTATATGCCCAATAGAAAATAATAATATGAGTATAAGGTTAAAATGACTATAATTAATTGTTGTATACGTAAAATATTTCCTTGTATATCGTTGAAATGATGTCAATCGCATAAAATGACCAGACAAAGTTGATGTGCTGAAATCGATCAAAGACAACTAAGCCACACTTTTGGATCTATTTGAATCATCAAGGGATTCAGAGATGACACCCGATTGCGAGGTGTTTTCAGTTACATGTCTAAGTTCAACTTCTCTTTTAGTGTGTATCGCTTTCTGAAAAGGTACGCAGACATATTGGCGAGAATTGTCAATGAACCAATCATTTCCGCTGCAGATGGTCAAGCCATGATGAAAAAAACGGTTCAAATGCTCATAGTAATGTGAGATGATGAATAATGGACGGCACTTTGGAACGCTACAAAAGGCGAAGCTATGAAACAAGGATTTTCAGAATTCACCCTTGGACGTCAAATAAAACCGAATCCAAAGTATGATATTGGTCGATGGCCCCATCATCAAGCAAGTACATCTGAGGAGATGTACCGTCGAATCTAATTCAAAGTACTTGATGGGTGTGTGAGATACCTGAATAACAGGTTTCAACAACAAGGCCACCAGGTGTAACAAAATCTTCAGGACCTTCTCTGCAAAGCAGCTAATAAGGAGCCTTATTCAATTAGTCATGAAAAGGTGGTGGAGACTTATCAAAATGATATTTCATCGATAGCATTGAATGCTTATATTAATAGAACTGTTCCAGACTTATTTCCCACCACGGACTACAATAAATTGTATCAATTGCATGGAGGGCTGAAGATTGTGCAACATTAGAAGCCGAGCGAGTGCAGGCAACACCCTCAAATTGTTAATGTATTATTGATAAACTATTATTGATGAATTATTGCATTAAGTGAACCTAAACATGTCAAAATTGATTAATTACGTTACTCGATGAAGCAACAGTAGCTCAATCATTTAATAGATTCACAATATGTACAAGGAAAAGGTGGATAACATTAACAATAACCTATTTATTTGCCGATCTATGCCCTATTTCGGTCGATCATAAAAAGGAATTGCTCTATCATTGTGACCATCTTCACTACTATGGTAATCGCATGTATAAATTGTGACCTATTACCTACCGTACGTAACACATTGTGACCAATATAGCTATTATTAATATATTGTTAAGAATTTTTACTAAATATAGTGGACTTATTCATGTATGTTAAATAAATAAATGTAATACATGTTTTTTAATTGTGCACTTTTGAAAAATGTCGCACCAACTTTGAGACAATAGCGAGGCCCCTGTCATTCTACTATCTGGTTGTGAACAGTTACAAACAAATATAATTTAGATACAATAATAGCGACTTATAAGCAAAATAAAAATTCATAAATATTGATAAAGGTAAAAAAGTTTATTTTACGACATTTTTTAATATATATAAAACAACTTAGACTTACAATATAAAATGAATAATCGTAGATCGTTGTTAGATATAATAAATATACAGCAAGAAAATTGACTTGAAAGGAGACTGTGGTTTGGTAATTTTTAATGTCACTGGTGTGATTTGTGTGTGTATGTATAATATATTACAATAAGTTTCAAAGTACAGATATAATGCTAGGCGAGGTGTATGCATATTATATATATTATCTACAATTTATATAATATACGAGTATGTACACAAATTCGTACTCGAGTTATACTATAATTACTTATATTTTGTTGTTTGACTGAGGTGATTGTTAGTGATGTTCGGAAAGAGTTGAAAACCATTTCCATCTTGTACAATCAGATATAATATAACTGGATAAAATCCGTCAAAACTAACACTTATGGAAAGACGCGCGGTTTAAAAGGATACACAATGTACATAACACTACTGATAATTCCTTATTCTTCAAAAAGCAAGATTTACATATAATATGTACGCTGGTATGACTATTAACATATACACATATTGATTAAATAAATACACACAACAGGTTATAAACACTGAATGGAGCGTAGTTATGAAATTGATTTGTTTCGTTTTTTTAATAAATACAAATATTGACTATTTAATAATATAGTTAATATATATATATATATGATGCGAACCTGGACAGAACATTTAACAACATTTTTGGCCAGAGATGTGCATCAATAATTAAGAATGAAAGTAGACAACCCTTGTTTAACTGTTTATCTGGGTATAGGGACAGTAAGGGAGAGTAAATCACCTAGAAAACACCGCAGGCGTTTCTTTGTTGATGATTGTTTAATATTTGCGCATACACAATGGCGGGGAACAATATTCATGTTATGTCAGAGGTAATGTGAAAACCAAGCACCATGATGAACCATTGTGAATAAATAAAAATCGTAAGATTCACACTTTATAAAATAATAAATTAAGAATCTATTTTGACTTAAATATCATTTAAAAATATCGCCAGAACGAAAATACTGATCAAAATGAAACTATGTATATATTACATTTTGTTTAAATTAATTTATTGGTTTGTTGTTATTTATCAAAAGAACATTAAAATACTAAGGAGTTTTAGATTACAAAATATAACAAAAACACAAAATCCACATTCATTTTTACTAAAATGCATAACGTCAAATGCTATAGTGTATCACCATGTAATGTTTAAATCAAATTACTTAAAAAAAAACAGTTATGCAAAAATAATTATCATTTGGCTGTTACAGCGAACTGACTTTGTTAAAAAACATCTAATATACACGAATCACTGTATATATAAACAATTTAAATCCTAATTAATTATATATTTTTTTGTTTTATGAATCCACATGAAAAAATGAACGAATAAATATATCTCTCAACAACAGAGTTTGAAAACAATAATATTATAGTAGAAAATAAAAATTATTAGTCGTCCAAAAATATTTAAACGTATCTTAACGGATAAAAAATTAGAGCTGGTGATCATTTTTAAGTCTGATTAGAAAAATATTTATATATTCATGAAGAATACGCAACATCATTAACTTAGTGCATAGATGTTGAAGGTCCTATCATATTTAGACAATTTCCCAATTTCAAATGTGCATGTGCACAATATACTAATGTCGCAATTTTAAATAAAAGAAAGCCCTTGTAAAGTAATTACTCTGGAATGCTAATCTGTAGTATACAGTAATGCAGAATAAGAGTAGCAGTATTAGAAGTTATAAGGAAAACCATAACGTGAAACTTCTTAAGAATAACATGAACAACTTCAATATGTCGTGGTATAGTTGACTAGGAGGGAAGTCTCGATTGAATTATTTCAACGGCCCGCTCAAGAAAGGAGGATACTACTTGAGTTGACACAGTCGTTGTTGACTCCTGAAGGTGGTCCTTGATACTGCTTGACTCAGTGCTATGGCAACTGGAGGCCATAATAGCGTCTCCAGTGGCCCCCACGGATGTTATTGAGGCGTGTTGCGAATGAAAACAATCTGCTGTAGAGGGAGGTGTTCGGCCAAAAATGGGGTGAATAACGAGTATATACTTATACATTTTGAAATAAAAGTATAATATCTGCTTAAAAGAAAATAATATAATGAATACACTCAGTCAAAATAAATAATAAAATTAGGAGTATATACATAACCTTGGTTCAAGAGTCGTTACTGTTAATTATATGAAAATAAAAACTATATCAACTAAATAGTTAAATATAATAATTTTAAATCAAAATAATCCGAAATAAAATACACATAATATGTAAAATTGAGTATATTAAAAAATCGATATTTAAGTAATAAAGTATATGTTTCTTTCTACTTTTAATTTGTGAAAAAGCAATGTACATTTTTTAAATAAAATCTTGATTGGAGTATACATACAGGTTCGTATCACATATTTTTTAAAATGAATAAATACATTTGTCATGTATTGTTAACGAAATGAGTACATGATTAGTTGCATAATTGCACCTTTAATTTCCATACTATAAATTATTATATAATTATATTCAAATAGTTAAAACTCAATCATTAAAGAAATTAAATATAGTCATATAAAGCTAGAGCATGAACACGTACAATTGTATAAATTAAATATTTTTATGAGTTATGTTAGACAGGCATTAACTGCTAATATTAAATATTTATTTAATATTCAACTAAGTAGAAATGGTATTAAAATTATATAAACTTCTTTGGATACTGCAAAAAATATCGTCTAACGACTTCAGGTTTAACAAGCTACTCAGATATACTATACTAGCAAGTTATAACGAATTTAGGAGAGCTTTTTCGAGCTTACAAACTTTCATCAGCTGGACATATAAAAATAAAATCTAATTCGCTAGTAGTAATCGTAGCAAGGGGTTGGGAAGTATGTATCAAAAATAATTTGCATATACATAGTGTGAAGTCTCAATCATAGAACTAGATTTTATTTGGGTATGCCCAGCTGACGAGCGTTATAAGTCTAAAACATGTCCTGCGGCTCCTAAATTCATTATAATTTGAGCATTTCCGAGAATTTAGGTAAACCCAAAGTCGTAAGACACGTTATAAGAACTATTTAGTATGATTTTATTATAATTCTACATATATGTAGATACGTGATACTACCTCACTCATTAAATACAATTATTGAGGTAATTGAAGCTTCATAGAAGTGTTGGCAAATAAAAAATGTATATAATACAAATATACACAACATGACTAAATTAAAATTGATATGAAAAAATAAGATATAGGGAGTCCAAATGCTATTCAAATTTTGAAAAATAATAATAATTAATACAAAATAAACTTATTTTGAGGGTTTATTTTGTATTAATTATTATTTTTCAAAATTTGAGTAGCATTTGGGCTCCCTATATCTTATCTATTTTAATATTATGCTACAGGAATCACATCAATGATATACACAAAATAGTATAAAGCATGTGATAAATTGTAGGTATTGTATATATGTACATACATACATATTGAATTTGTAGTTATGTATTGTCCATTTACTATAGCAATATCATATACTAAACAAGATAACAAACAGAAAAAATAATTACTTGTTGTATATGATTAAAAACGCTCAAATTTTTTGTAATTAAGGATTATTCCTTAATAGAAATTCATAGTACAAACTTAGCCTAGATTAGCCCACAAAATCTTTAATAGAAATAATAAAATAAAAGGTAACTAAGAGTTAATAATGATTTGAAAGAAGTACAAGTATATTTAGTAAATATAACACATTGAAATATAACATATACAATGCTTAACAGCCAAATAACTAATGAAAGTGTTAATAATTGTAAAGTAACCAAATGCATAAATAGACATGCAAAATGAAATTGACTTCATGCTCTGCGTACAAGATATGTATAAGTCAACAACAGAAAAGTGATATATAAAAATTAAATATAACATTATTGTCATTAGTAATACATACAATCAAAACATAACGTAATAAATAATCGGCTACAACAAACACAGATTTACGAAAGAACACACAAACTAAGTAAGTTTGTTTTATGCTACACATTAAAGACAACTATAACTATATGCATCTATATCACAAAATAAAATCAATAGCGCTTAGATAATTATACATATAGCTATAGTATCTACGAATACTAATTTTACAAACATATATGACAATGATGTAGATATAAACAATGTATTAAAAATAAATTGTTATGAAAAAGGCAAACCATATATACAATGACGACTATCATTTTTATAATTTAAATTAGCAGATTATGTGAATAATAAAAATACAAAAATTGAATAAAAATAACAATAAATGATTTGTTCTTTCTGGAAAGAGAAAAGCATCAAAATAGTGGAAAATATATTCTAGTATTTATAAAAATTTTTCCATTAATTTAGTTTATTCAATAAAAGCGTCTTTAAGAACATGATGGAACCATATTTTGTATAAAACCTGACACTTTGGGAGCAATACCGTTTAATAATACAACGTAAATGTGTATAAATTATTACTACATTAGCATCAAGAATAGTGCTATAGATATTTCTGGTAGAACAAGTCATTCATGCTTTGTAACAACGAGAAGCGCAAGCTGAAGGGAAGTGCTTGCATGCGACATGCTTACACTATTATACATTACAAAGATCGACCTAGTTAGCCAGATCGATACTACTGAGGTAGTAGTTTACTTTACAGCGCGAGTATACCTACAGCTGTATTAGGTGACGTATTAGTAGTGGTAATTCTAAAAGCTTGACTAGCTGTGCATATATCGATGTTCTTATAATACACTATAGTAATAGTTGTAGAAGTACTATAGCTAGCTAGTAGAAGTTAAGAAACTATACGCAAAAGATGGCTATTGGTGCATAGATCGATTAAGTCTGTCAGTGTCAGAGTTGCTTAGATGCAACATAAATAACAGGAAAAAATCGAGCTTATAGATACTGTATAATAGAAACCCATGGGTGAATTTAGACAAAAAGAAACAATTTAGCTACTTACAGATTTATCAATGAGGTAAAAAAAAAAGATTAACATTGTTGTGAACCATGTCAAATTATTCAAACTATTATTTTAAAAATAAATCTAATGCTTATCTTTTTTAAGATGAAGTTATTTTAACACTATACAGGCAATTGTATATTTTAGTTTACAGCAATGAAAGTGATAGATATAATTTTAAAAACGCTTTATAGGATTTTTATTTTTGCCATTTGTGGTTCTAATAAATCATTATCGAGCAAGTTCATATTGTCTTGCATATGAAAACACTAAGATAATTATCAGATAGGCAAATAACTCTTATCGAAAATAAGTGGACAGCTTTAATTTGAATAACAATTATTAATACTTTTCTCTTAAAAGAAAAAAATAGCAAATAAAACTGAAGAGACAAGAAGATCACGAGTAGATAACAGCAGATGCAGTATATAACAATAAAATAATACTATCACTACCACAACGGTTGCTTCAACTACCAATAGAAAGACAATTAAATAATCAATAAAGAGAACCCAGTGCAATAAGATGTCATCATCACCTGGACCGCCAGCCGAGGAGATTGAAATGACAGACGAGGGATGACTGCGGATGGTAAACTGGGGAGGAGGTGGTGCTGAGGTGGAAGTCGCCTCTAGCCCCAGTTGGTGGTCACCCAGAGGGATGGTCACCACTGGAGGGGGACTGTTGTTACAAAGGGACCGGCCTCGAGCCATGCGATTCAGCACCTGTTATTTTATTGGTTGGTTGGTTGAAGTCGGTCGATTGATGCGATTGGTCAAGCAGGTATATGTCAATGTGTGTCGAGTATAAAACAATTGGAGAATTCTCACCAAATAGGCACTCGGATAGGCGATATAATGCTGCTCTGTTACATTTTGTACTATTTATTAACCTTTTTAGTGTTTATGGTCTACGACGATCATTCATGTTATAATTTATATCTACATATACTTTGTGTGTATCGTTACTATCTTTCTAAGGCGATTTCTATTTCAAAATCAACATTTATGTAAATATACCTACAAAAATACATTTAATTTAATTATTTACTAAATCAAAATCAAAATATTTTAAGGAGTTTATAAAAACAACGAGAAAAGTTGGCAAAAATTGCTAGGCTATATTAAAAGATAGAAATAATTTCTATTGTAAAGTTCAAAGGCCTTCAGACAATTTTCAGTTGGAAAAGCTTTTATTCATGTTAGTCCCTAAAATAGACCGCATATTTTGCTCATCAATGATTTTAAGACCGTTAGTTTATGGAATAATTCTTCGCTATAAAAAGTAGTTAATTAAAGTGAACTATTAATATAGTAGTATAAAGTGGACACAATATTCTCATAAAAAGTTCACGAATCAGTTCAAACGTGTACAAAATAGTTGAAAATGTAAAAATTTACACTAAAATATTAAAAGTGCTTTTGATAAGGAATAATAGTTTATTTGTAGCTTTGAATATATTCTTCGTTTTATCAAATCTTAATAAATTCCATAGCCACAATACTAATTTTTATTTGGGCTATCCGTGCAAATTGTAATTAGTTCATATAAACGCGGTATATGTATATATTACTACTAAAAATGTTCATGATGATGTTTAACTAAAACTAAAACGTATATACAATAATAACACAATACAAAAAAATAAGATTATAACAATGCTGGGAGACGAGCATAGCACTTTAATTTACTTAAGGAAAAGTTTTTCTTTGAATATTTAAGAGTAGAAATAGAAATTTAAGCAACGAGAACATTTATTAAATAATGAATAATAAAAATACAATAGTCTAACATATTTAACACGATGTCATTTTTATAATCTAATGTCAACCAAACTATATCTCATTATGATTAAATTTAATTGAAAGCTATCTAAAAGTACACTTTTATTAGCTTTATAACATCTATGTTAATAGTATGTAATATAGTATAATATAGTATGGTATATAAATTCAAATGTCATTAATATTATATTTCAATAAAACAAAAAATTGTTATTATTCTAACAATATAATATTATTGTTGTTTATTGCATGTAAAGAACACTTTAATTTATTTTAAATACTATTAAGAATTGCTAAATATTTATAAAGGCATCTATTATAAAATCATACAATATAGTCTGCACGATGAATAAACTAATTCATAAATATTATATTTTTATATAAAAAAGTACTGTAATTTCGAAATAAATTTCAAGTAAAAACTTTATTGCTGTTAATGATCTTATATATATTTATAATCAATAGAATGTAAAAATTAAATATTGTGTATGTGTAGATAAAAATAGCAATTACAGTAGCTTCTAAATTTAGTGATATAAACGTTGTGTATTATAAATAAGTATGATACATAGCTCCATGACATTAGCTTTTACTCATCGATTTCATAGCCTTAATAACATACACAGTCTATTATTATAAATACAGTGTACAACACTTTTACAGAACGGCAGTAACACATTTGTAAGTAAAAGGAACATAGCATGAACAAATTAAATATATTTAGTCAGTATACTAATTTATTCATTTCTAATATTATTGAACCTGTGTATATTTTACAAATATTTTTAAAATATACAAATATCAGTTCAAGAATTTGCGAAGCTATAACTATACATAGTAACAATATCCAAAGAGCAATCAAAAGCAACGCAGTCGATTGTTTAAAATTTTAACGCAAACATATAGTGCATGAGTTACTATTTATACCACTAGCTGACAGGAATGAAAACAATAACTCCCTTTAAAAACATTTCAAATTCTACTTTCATATTAACATATTAAGAAATATTTTAGTATAGTTGGTACTAAAATTCACGAACACACTTCCACAGTATAAAAGTATTAAGAGTAATGACAATGGCTTGCCGCTAAATGAACAATTAAATCTGTGGATGATTAACTACATAATAATATCTAATCATTATTTTATTATGTAACAGCGTTGAATCAGACAATATTTCTTAGCATATCGTAATAACGAATAAAACTGTAGAAGTAGAAGATAAACCATTAATTATGAGAGGCAAATTTTGTTTATTATATAAAACAAAATTTATCCATACGATTTACTGTACAACAAGTTCGTATAGAATACTTCAACGGTAATTAAAAATCTAGTAAAATTACAGAAAAATAAAATGTTACAAAATAATTACAGATTGATAAAGACAGAAAGTTTAACATCTGTATATTATACCAAAGCATGTTGCGGATTGGAATATGCGAATAAAATTTGGAAAATAAAATTTAACTAGGTATATTAACCATAACAAACTTTTGTAATATCCGATATTATTTTATGTATACTATAATATCGACCAAATTTAAACCACAATTAAATTATGTAAAATATCTATAGTGTATAAATTGTGTTTTTAATTCAAGTAAGCTGACATAAATATGATAGACACGAACCTGATTCCTGAGTTTCTGTGAGACTCCGTGTTGTTGGACGACACCGCCGGGTACGGTGTGGATTAAAGAGGGACCTCCTACAGACACCCCGGAATTTGTAGGCCCTCCGGTACCTCCAGTGGACCAGCCGATGAGACTATTGGCTCCACTAGCACCGGTCTGCTGTTGCTGAGGCTGTCCACCGGAGATGGGACGTACTACTGAGACCGCAGAGGAAGGCATGTCTGTCCCAAGATTCACGACTGATACTCGGTTACCTAGGCTTCGAGCTCCATTCGACTGTAATAAAGTTATTTGAGTAAATTATCCAAATAATATGCGATTATATAAAACAGCAGTAAAGAAACAGTGGTATATAATATCGACTAATCACATAATTTATCGGAATAAGTTCAAATTTCTTAAGCATATTATGTTATAAGTAGAACTATTATGAAAATATCTAATAAACTGTTCTGTCAGGGTGTTAACAAAAATCAAGATAGATAGCAACAACATAACTAATCATTAGTTAATAATGCTAACATTACGTAAGATGTTAAAACTAACAAATGTAAAATAAAACTTTTAGTAATTAATCAGAGAAAAAATAATTACATTATAATTGAAAAATATGAATATTAAGAAGCTTTTGCAAACAGTGTTGAATATTATTGAAC
Organism: Invenusta paracnida; assembly: GCA_036023295.1. NCBI lineage: Eukaryota > Metazoa > Platyhelminthes > Proseriata > Coelogynoporidae > Invenusta > Invenusta paracnida. Next base: position 409 of record JAYRBW010015385.1, on the reverse strand, counting down.
ATATCTACTCTAGATTAATTATTATTGAAGGAATTTGTTAAGACTCATTATAGTCTTTCTGCCAAACAGCATATTTGGACTTTTAAGTACCAGTTTGAGCAACCAAGGTTATTGTACATTTTCTGAAAGCGTATGGTCCTAGGATCAATTTGATGCATGATAACCTTCTGTAGAGAGTAGCTTTCATGAGATACGGTCATTTTACAAATTTCCTATGTTAAGAACACATTTCTATGTTTTCGACCCAATTTTCGTGAAAACGGATATTTTAGAGAAAAAAAAATTATAATCAAGTTTGAATACATTTATGCATATCAATCTGTTTCTCTAAATGTTTTCTACACAATACAAGTAAAATTAGATGGATAAGTCATACCATTTATTTTCTATAACCATTTGAATATTAGTA
>JAYRBW010015374.1:0-13022 GCA_036023295.1 Invenusta paracnida | reverse complement strand
AGATAAATATCATTTTCATAGAAAACAAACACATTATAGATTATTATGTATTATATTATTACAGTCAAACCTCGGTTTTAAGCCAACCTTGGTTTCAGTGAAAAGTGGCGGTTAATCAGGGTTGGCGGATAATCGGGAGTTTTATTTTAAGTGTTAAATTTATATATGTATGTATATTACTAGATAAATAAAATTTGTTTTATTCACATAAAATGTTTACTTCACATATTATATTTATTTACAATTTAATTATCAATGTTAATTTTTAAATTATGAAACGTTTAGTACTTCATATATATATTATGTACCTATATTCATTTACAGTATACAGACACAATTTTTTATTGTTGTGCTAGAAAAAGAGGCAGGTTGGCGGATATACAGAGGTTTTATAACACAAAAATTGTGCTTTTGTACTTAATTCTGATTGGCGGATAGCGGGGTTGGCGGTTAAATTATATTACAAGGAAATTTGTTCCACAAAAATATGGCGATAAAGCGGGGGGCATAAAACCGGGGTTTAACTGTATATTACACTTCATTTTTAAAAAGATTTTGGCCATTATAATTATATAATCCTTGTATTCATTTAATAAATACATATTTTATTTATTATGTTTCTTACAATCCTTCTGTTAATTTATTAAATAATTAAAATAGTTTCCGGTTAACCCAATTGGTTATAATTTCAATTAATACTGATTCATTATATTTTTTAATCATTTTATTAAAATAAATTTTAAAAATATGTGAAATAAAATAATGTTTTATTATATTTCTTACAATCCTTGTGTTAATTTAATAAATATAATACTTTCAGGTTAACCCGCTTGTTAATTTCAATGAATTCTGATCAATTATTTTTTTAATTACAATAAATTATACAAATATATTTATATTTGTTAAGTAGTAATGAAAAGATGAAAAATAAAACAGTACTAAACACTGTATAGATATGGATAGAAAAAACCACTCATATTTGTCCATGATTATGATGTGAGTAGCATCGAAAGCTCGAACCTTCTATTAAAAATATATTTATTTTAAATTTAAGTGGTTTTTTCTATCCTTAAGTAGTAATGTTTTTCGTCTTGTTACTTATAAGTAGTATGTGTATTATATACGTATTTTTAAACGTCCATTTACAGCTGCTTAAAAGTAGTTCTTTGAACCTTCATTTCGAACTGCGTATGAACGTTCAGGGCGACCAAATTTGAACGTTTTAGGGCATCAAAATTAGACATTAATTTATTATAAATTTAAATATTATAGGTAATAACAATAATAATAAATAAGTAAAAATGTCAATGACATAGACATAAATAATAATTTATATATATAGTCAAATATTATGTCAGTTCTTTAATCATACAAATAACTAGTCAAGTAAGAAGTGTAGAATATATACCACTTAAAATAATAATAATAATAATAAATATACCTATTAAATACTATTCTTATTGAATGATAGACAGTAGTTTTGGTCTTGATATATTTCTTGGAAATCATAGTTATTTAAATGCGGATAGTTGTTTAAAACTAATTTGTATATGATAAAGTATATTGACATTGTGATTGCCATTAGTGACCTATTCACTGCACAAATTTTCTTTTGACTTCTTTTAATAAAAAAAGTCATAAAGCTAAAGTGTTTATTGATAGGCAGATATCTACATAAATAAATACTTGCTATTGATATATAATTGAAAATAGAAACTATCATATTTTAATTTATTTTAATAAATAAACAAAAAGTAAATATTTAAATACATATAAATTATAATATATTAATTAATACAGCCAAATCCGGATGTATCGGATTTCTGGTTTTAACGAATTATTTCTAATGACGTTCCGTTTTAAATTTGTATATTATAAGTAAACTAATATCGGATAAACCGGATTCACATTTAACGAATTATCGGGTATAAAAAATCAGTATATATTTCCCTGCAGATATACATTTTACATTTAACGGATTTTCTTGTAGATATATTCTGACTCAGCACATAAATACTGAATTATGAGTAGAGCTATTTCTCACTTGCATTAACACAGGTATAATAGGTAAATATAAGATAACATAAAATATAATATAACAAACCGTATACTTTAAATACATCAACTATAGATTAAAAGAAGTATTAATTAACATTGATGGCCTGCACACATATTAATTAATATGTAAAGATCCTAGAATATATAAATAAATTTATATTTATTATTCTATGTTAAAGATAGCTGTCTATTTCATCTCTATAGTACCTATATATATTACATATTAAGTATATTCCGCCCAAAGACGTTTAAAAAACAACAGCTAAACTAGACACTAGATTTCTTTTTGCCATCTACTATGTAATCTATCTACATATATTAGGTATGTAGTGTCGTGACCTAATTGTGACCAACTGTTCCTGACTTATTGTGTTGTGACCTTGTGCATTTATATGTATATATATAATTAATAAAACTCACATATAATATTACATTACATATTTGATATAGGTATATTAACATATGATACTATATACAAGATAAATAAGTTTATTGTAAGTTAACATGATTTTTTTCTTTTTTATTTCAATTCCGGATGTATCGGATTTCCGGATTTAACAGTTTTTTAGGGGAATTTTGGAATCCGTTAAAGCGAATTTGACTGTAATTATTAATAAACATTAAAATAATGGCATACTTTTTGGCTCAATGTTAATCAGTTAGCACAGTCACATTGTATTTGTAATATATTAATAATAATAAACTAATTGAAATAAATAAATAAATAATTAACTTAATTTAATTTAACAATCACAAATTATCGAATATTATAATATAATCAAAATTATGAAATGAGTTGTGGACATGGGACATGGTACATGGACATGGCATGTCATGAATCATGATTATTGATACATAAATAATTCTAATGTATTAATTAATTAAGTTAAACATCAACTTAAGTATGGATATTAGGCCTAGCCATACCTATAAGTATAGGTACAGTTATTTATTGTCATTTATATATTAGTTTTGTACATCATTTAAAGCATGTAACATAATTTAACACATACATTTAGTATTAACTATATGTGATAAAAAATTAAAATCTAGCTAATTAAAATAATAATGCTACCTAAGTATTTTACTAAATAATAAATCATTGAGTTATACATAGGCATTACATATATACTCAAATAATTGGATATTTTGACTTGGGAAAAATGTATACATTGACTATATATCATATTATAGAAGAAATTACGAAATTAATTATGTCCATTTTCAATTGCGCAGTTACTGCTTGTAAATTTCAATCAGCGGAGAAAACTAAAATAGCGGAAATCTAAACATCGAAAATCGTTCAGTGTGGATGCTGATCAATGCATCATTATGTATACATATATATAATAATGAAGTATAATTATCTAAAATCAATGATTATCGAATATATTTAAATTTAACTAATCACTAAACACACTAAATAATATATTCTATATTTTGTTAAGACCTATAACAAAAAACCACTGTAAAAATAAGATATAATGTTGGGACTCTGAAAATATGGAGGCAGTCGAAGTAAAGTGATTAACAATATAATTCATTTCATGTATATAGTAGGCTCAGTTAATAGATAGGATCGAGTGATTATACGAATAGTGTTCACTTTGATTAATTCTAAATACAGTTCAATACTACTATTTACCTACTTGAAAGCTTATGCAAAATATTGTTTTAAAAACATGGCAATTAAATCACGTATGTAGTAAAACAGTTTGAGATAGACAGGAAATACATTATTTATTATAGACAACTTACGTATGTTAAAAGTGTATGAATATACATTATATGTATTTCTTCTTAAAATTAATTTCATCTAAATATTTAATACTGCTTTTTCCTCACCCATTTACATCAAATTTATTAAAATAAAACGATTTTTTATTCACGAAGATTTACAGGTATTAAAGCGATAAGGTTGAACAATCTTTGTATAATCATTACTGTATGGAGAGGATAGTATGTAGGTGAAATATAAAAACGATTTAGTCCCGACATTAGCAGTGTTTTCAGAAATAAGCACGTATAAAATTGTATCCATGATATTTCGTTCTACTATTCTATAAATCCTCTTTACCTATAGCTATGGCTATTGACATTGTTAGGTAGATTTTTACCAACCATTAAAATTCAAGATGAAGACAACTATTTTAATTTAATAATTATAATTATAAGTAAAGCAATTAATATTTTAGAGTAAATAAATTAGTGTATCACATAAATATAGGTATGCATAACTGACATTGACTACACTATATAATTAAATTGTATAACTAAACCTTAAAAAGAAATTTTATGAATATAAAGTATATATAGCTTAATATTAATTAATAATATTTATTCTATTCTATTTTATTAACATGCTTAAAATAAATCTATTTAAAACAAAAAAAGTACAAGCTGTTGCAATGACTAATAAAATATTTTAAACCTGAAAAAAACTAATGATTTAATTAAAATGAACATATTTTAACACAATAATACATAGGTACCGAATATTAACAATTATTGCTACGCGGAAACGAAAACGAAACCGATTACCTTTCAAACAAACGTTTTCAAAATTATTATTTCATTTATTAAAAATATATTCTCTATTAAGACTTTAATGCAATATAATATTATTTATCTACACATAATTTAAAAAAAAACGAAAATAGTTACAAAATTACATTCTCTGTAAATTTGAAATATTAAATTTCGTTTAAAAGTTTTACAATATCTATTAATAAACGAGTACCGACAGTTGTGTAATTTCATTTTTTTAATAGAAAAATGAAGAACTTTAATTGCCTAAAAAGTGGACGCAAATTTTTTTCAATAATATTAATATAACTTAATTAATCAATATTATTTTTTCTAAATAGATACAAATAGATACATAGAGCTTTGACTCCTCGAAATTTCGTGTATATGTTTATAATTTTTTTAAATAGGCACATCGTTGTTTACTCGATTTAAAAAAATTAATTAATAAGTTTTTAAGTAAATCAGAGACATTTTTTATTTTTTTAAGTCAATACTACTAAATCGGGTCCTATTAATGTGAGTAGTATAAAAAAATATATTTTTCATATATTTTTTAAATTTTCGGTGTAGTTTTATGTAATTGAAGAGTCAAACATAAACATTTATTCACATTTACAAGTTGCTATTACAGTAATATATACATAAATAAAAAACCAAATAAAGAGACGAAGATATGTGTATCTTTACTCTATGAGACTTTACAGACAAGGTAATTCGACCATGTAGATTTCGATTTTAATTTTAAAAATGCTAAAAAAATTGCCTCCCTGATTTAAGGTAACATACTACTTTATTTCCATGAAAAGTGTTGAGTGGTATATTATTAATAAAAATCCATTTTTAATAAAATTTAAATAAGTCATTCAATCAAAACAAAAACAGTTAAAATGGTTATATCTAATAACGCGTGCTATAAACCAGTAATATAACGTCATATAAAGCCATAAATAAATAAACCAAGGCGGAGGTTGTTGTCTCTACATCAAAGACCACATTGCCTTCAAAGTTCTGCATCAACTCCAAACATCTACTATCTCCATTCTAACTGTTTGTCTCCTATATAGCCATCGTCCCAAAACATTATCCTATCGCTTGTCTACCACCATCCCAATGCTCTCCAACCGACCACCTTAGATTACTTCCAAGAACACCTGACCAAATCACTTTTATCTCAATAAAATGCAAAAGTCATCATTCTTGGTGATTTCAACAGTCTCAATCATGACGAAATTTCTTCATCATTTTGTCTCACCCAGATCGTCAAATTCCAAATACGAAAAAGTATACCTTGATCTGGTATTCACCGACATCCTGCCCAACCCCTGGAAAGTGATCAAACTCAGCCCACTCAATAATGGAGACCACGCCTCCATTGGCCTGATCAGAGATATCACCACCAAACCGAAGCACCCCGTGATTACTTTCAAAATGAAAAAAGTAAACGCCATGCTAGACTTGCTCTCTTCATCAAACTGGCTGGATATCATCCATGAACCAGACATAAACAAGAAAATCAATTTCCTCAATAATAAGCTATTTGACATTGTAAACACCTCTTGTCCTCTTGTATCAAAATCTTCTCAACCACATCTACCGAGATAGACAAAACCATCCTCAAATGGAGAAGAGCCAAAACCAGGGCTTATCGCAATAACAACCCCGACAAAACATTATTTTTCAACAATCTCCTTAATGAAAGGATCCAAATGAGAAAGCGCACATTCGTGAATTCAAAACTCAACGGTGAACTAAATCCAAAACACTGGTGGAAAAACATCAAGCTTCTCACATCCTCAAAGCCCACTGTATCCAAACAGTCTGACCTCGTTCTCCTCGACAACATGTGGCTAAGCAATATTGATGCTGCCAACAGAATATGTGAACATTTCACCTCCATCACCAATGCCATTTCTCCAAATGAACCCACCATTCAGCGACTCTAGGGAACTGCCATTACTCCACCTTCCACTCACAAAATCCTTCTGCACCTTTCGTCTCTGAAAGTTAACAGTGCTCCCGGCCTCTCATGCATCCCACTGTGGCTACTCAGACATGGTAAAATCCACATTCTCGAACCCATCGTAGACATCATCAAACATATCTTCTCTACCCAAACTTTTCCGGATGTATGGAAGTTTTCCAAAATTCTACCCATCCCCAAGGTCTCATCGCCGTCCTCACCCTCTGACTTTAGACCAATTTCACTACTAGACATCATCTCCAAAGTCTGTGAAAAACTGATATGCAACCGCTACAAGCGGAACTTTCACCCGCCCAATCAACACGCCTACATAGCCAACATACACCACAAACGCATTGATATCTATTTTCGAAACGTGGACAAACCATCTTGATTCCGGTTCTCGTTACATCAGAGCAATCATGGTAGATATGTCTAAAGATTTCTACAAATGCGTCCAGCCCTTCTACTCCCTAAACAACTCGCCAACAACATCGATCCAGTCCTTATCAACATTACTCAAAGCTTTCCTTACAAGAGAACCCAACTGGTCTACTTTAACAACTCAAAATCGACATCTATTTGCGGGAAGTCACTGGAGGAAGTCACTTGGTTATTACTCAAATATATCGCTGACCTCAACCCTTCCGAAGACCACGACATCTATGCCGACGACATAACCATCTCCATCCAGTCCAGCAAAGGTACAGAAAACTTATCTCAAAGATGCCAACAAGCAGTGGAGTCCGTCCAACTGTTATGCAATAACAACAACATGGTCCTTAGCTCTTCCAAGACAGATGAACTTATAATTAGTATTCGCGGGTCTCTTAGCGAGGAAAATATCACCATAGACGATAATTCTATTCAGCAACTCCAATCACCTAAACTCCTGGGGGTCATTGTTGACAAAACCCTCACGTTCGAAAAACACGTTCATGCGTGCCGTAATAAAGCCAACCAGCGGCTATTTGGACTCCGTACTTTTAGTCGTCATGGAAGTGACTCCAAAGGCTTGCTAAACCTCTACAGAAGCAATATCAGCAGCATCTTCAAGTACGCTGGTACGGTTTTATATCCAAACATCTGCAAATGGTTATTGAACGTGTTGAAAAGTGTGCCCTCCGCATCATATTTCCAGAACTGTCGTACCTCTCCGCCCTCAAAACTGCATTCATGGTTCCTGTAAAACTACCATCTCGTGAACCTTACCCTTGCGCAATTTCCCAAAATGGCCTCACCTGACCACCCGCTCCACCATCTCCTCCCTCATCTACAAGGCGACATTAGTCAAAAAGCACCCGGGGTTCAGCTCTCTTTAGAATCCCCAGACATAAAACCTCGTTTCGAGCCAAATCATTTATTCTGTCGGCCTCCAAACTCCACAACTTTGCTGCCGCTAAAATTCCGTAACTCATTTATTATAGCTCATGTTCCAATAAATAAATTATCTCATTGTTATGCTTTAATGTCATTTTACACTAATAAACCATTTCTTCTACTTCTTCATATATATAAAAACATTGTTATATAATCTTTGTGTATATCTGATTCCCGATACAATCTGTCGATGTAAAAATCGAAGCTCGAAAATAAATTTTAATTTATATAACAATAAAATGGTTAGTTTGAGTTTTAAAGAAAGTTATTTGCAAGAATAATATTTACTTTCATCATTTATGAAATGTATTCCCGGATTCATTTAAAATTTGTCATCTAAATCGATTCCCTTTAAAATAAATCTTTCGGTTTGATGCTCCACTTTATTAAAGAGCGACCTAAAATTGTTTATTCCAAAAAAGTTTCATATTCATGATAAAAAGAGAGCTCCTAACGATTCCACTTTTGGAAAACGCTCAATAAATAGTTTAATTATGACCTTTAAAAATATAGGTATAGATATTTTTTTAACGTTTTTAGGTATTTTTTTAACGTATTTAATGTGTTTGCGTTTAACCTGTTTTTGGACATTTTTAACCGGCAGGACGTCAAGCACTTTATATATATAAATATATGAATATATATCTCTACCAGAGGTGGCTCAGTGGTAGAGCGGTTACCTACGGATGTGATGATAGCGGGTTCGAACCCCGGTTACAAGTATTAAAGTAAAATTTTGTATATTTAATATTAAATAAAAAGTAAAACAGGTTTTGTAAAAAAATCTTTTATTAAATTAACAATTCAAAATAAACATAATATTTTCAATTGGTTATCGTTGGAGTTAAATTATACTAAATAAATAAAGGTTACTAAAATAATAAAAACGCCATGTTAATTAGGTACAATTAAAATTGTTAAGACCACTACTAGGACAGCTAAAAAATTTGAAAATGAAATAAAATAAAGTACTATATGTCATAATGTTAATTATACGTATATGTATCGTAAGTAATTTTCTAGCTAAACAATGTATAACATTCAAAACCAACAAAATTATTACAAAACGTTATACGTTATATAGTATATGTATTAATCAGCAAACTATACTGTTTGAAAAACGATCTAGTTACAACACATACATAAACGATGATAGTCAGTCAACTTAATATAAGCGAGTAAAATTATTCAAACACAAGTTTTGCACTATTTATTTTTCGCGAGTGTAATTTCAAAAAAATTGCTGCAGCCTCCTTATAGAGGCTTGTGTCCATAGTGGATGGTCATGTGGGCAATGGAACCGAGATGCTTAATGGACATGCTTGATCTAAACCATGTACGAAGATGCCTCAGTGTTGAGAATGAACGATCACACTCACATGATGTCATACTAAATGTACATGCAATTTTTATCAAACGATGTATGCTCGGAAATCGTGTCTTTTTACATTGTCCAATTGTTTCTGCGAGAGTAGATGGTTTTTCATCTTTTGAGATAAATTTCCATCTACTTTGCCATGAGTAAAATTCTAGTGGAACTAAGTTTGAGTTGTTCAAATCAGACTTAAACATTTCAACTGCCTCTTCAATATCGGAATAGTTGCAGCTGAATTGTGGTACAAGACATAATAGACATTCACAGCCCTCTGAAATATTTTGTTGAACCGTACTTTCATCTGAGTGATGATAATATCAAGCAGTGGAATGGCGACTATCCGACAATAATACATTTCTGAAGTATCTGCAGGTAGGTTTTGACGATAAAGTTGTCGCTTGGAGATTCGAGATAAAGATGTCTGAGTTTTCACTTCATGGCCTATTCTTTCAGCATGTGTGAAAACTTTGATAAACTGGTTCTCTATATGTCCGATCAAACTGCTTTCAGGTCAGTAATGGTATCTGTAACATCCTGATAGGCTGCTACAATATCAACAGTTCGATCTTGAAGTCGTTTTGTGATGCCATGAAGAGGATGCAGAAAGTAATACAAACTAATATAAGAAGTCCAACAATGAACCAAAAGTCGCTTATGGCATTCAAAAAAGCTGTTGCCTCTTTTTTAGAGTTTTGATTCCATCCATTAGTGCATTTAGAGGAAAACGTATCTAAATTAGGGTGAGAACCATTCATAATTTTGAGGATTTCGACAATAAAGGGAAAAGACAAATAAAAATGTTCATAAGCGCTATCTATTTATGACCATCGTGTTTTGCAAATATCTTTGATTATTTTTTGGTATTTGGATGTAAGTTTTTATTGTCATCAACTACATGTAATGCCATTTCTCTACCATTTAGTTGGGCATAGTACTCACAATTAGAACAAAACAGCCCTGAAAAAGGGCAAAGCTCTTTCCAAAAAAGGGCAGAGCACTCCCAAAAAAGGGCACCCAACGAAAAATAGGGGGTCATACGCACCCCTCGACCCCCCCTGGCGACGGCCATAAATCCATATGGATTTTGTAAGATTTTTTTATATCCTTATTACTCCACATGAATTTCATAAGTAGATCAGATAACTGTGGAATTTTGCATGGAATCCATATAGATTTTGCAAGATTGGTGTGGGTTGGTTGACTATAGTGAAATGTCATAAATCACAATTCCGATATCATGTAAGGCAGAGAATCGCATATTATAGAGAACTTTACAACAGAATAGATTGGAAATTGAAATCGGTGCAAAATAGTTTCCCCCTATAATACAGTGAATCGCATAACGCAGGTACGCATATGATAGGGACTACTGTAATACTATTTTTAAATTTCTGCTTTTACTTTTTGTTCTAGCTTTTACTATAATAATGTAGTAAATGGTTAATTACTCATACGAAATTTAGCAAAAGCTACAAACTGTAGTAAAAGCTTCTATAGCTTTTGCTTTTACTACAAGTAAAAGCTGTAAGCTTTTGCTACTTTTTATTTATGCGACCCAATATCTCATAGTTGCCCTTTAGGCCTACATTGCCACTATTAGGGGTACTAATCACGTTCCAATCAGAAATTCCGGTGCCACGTAGGGGCTAAGTCGATTGTGAAACTACTCCTGATCATGTAACTGTTGTATCTTCTGTTGGAGACATTCTTTCGACGAGAATACCCAGAAGTTATCAGGGGGCTGTTTCACAAAGTAACTTAATTTTTTAGTTAATTATAAAATGCGTTTCATAAAAAATCATTAAGTAAAAAGTTAAATAAAAAGTTAATTTATACTTAATTTAAATTTTTAAGTTAATTTTTTAGTTAACTAAAAGTTAATTTAAAAATTAAGTGTGCGTTTCATAAACAACTTTAAATTAAAAAGTTAATCGAAAAGTTAAAGTACCTCTTTAGTGTCAATTAACTAAATTAATTATCTTCATTATAGCATATCTACATGTTATAAATCAGAATCGTGCGAATTTACATAGGCAACGCATTTTCCGAGACAGAATGAATCCTTTGGACAGATACAATGACAAAGATTTTATGCAAAATTATCGTTTAGACAGACGGACTTTCTTTTTAGTGCATAGAGATATTCAGAATGAACTAGACCACTTAACTAATATAAATAATACTATTCCATCAACATTGCAACTTTGTGTTGCTCTACATTATTATGCCACTGGGTCGTTCTATACAACAATAGGCGATCTGCACGGAATCAGTAAATCAACTGTCTATAGATGTATTAAATCTGTATCTAATGCATTATGTCAGTCTAACGATCTAATAGTATCCTTAATACCTGACTTAATCTTATTCCATTCTATTACTGACTTGTATGAATGCTTTTTGCCAATTTCTTTATTAAATCTATCCTACCTGGAGATTATGTTTATTTCTCTGACTATTTACAGCTCTGTTGTTGAAATTATCATATATTTTTTAATCTGGTTGGGTACCTTAATCTTTTTTGTATATTTAAATATATGTTTCATTTGTTCCAATTTAATAATGTTGTGTACTGGTAGAATTTTGTTTTCATTAAAGATATTACTACAAATTTTCTATTTAACAGTAAGTCATTTCTGTTGTATTTTTTTCAGTTTTGGAATATTCTTTCTATTTGTATTTCCATATATTGCTGATGCATAACTAATATGTGATTTTATAAATGCATTGTATATCATACATTTAGGTTTTTATTTATCTTATTCCTTAGTGCATATAATATTGGATTCTTTTTATGATTTTGTTCTTCACATATTCAGTATGGGAAGTCCAACTGAGTTTGTCATCAATGATACAACCTAGCTAGGTACTTGAATGTATTTGTTCCTTCTATTATTTCATCATTTATCTTTAAGCTATATTTTTATATTCTTTCTTTGGTTTAAAGTGAATGTATTTGCATTTTGTAGGATTTATTGTTAATTTGTTAATCTCAAACCATGTACATATTTTGTGCAATTCTTCATTTGCAGTTTTATATAATTTCTCTGTATTGGGTACTTATATTGTTAGTGCAGTATCATCTGCAAATAGGTTTTTATTACTGCTATTGTTGTTCAATATAGAAATATATATCATCAGCTTAGTATATTGGATAATAGTTTAGATATTAAAACACTGAAGTATAATAAAGGGAAGAAAAATATACAACATGGAATAATTGTAAAATAAATAATTATAAATTGATGCAAAGATTTGTAAATAACACATAACTAATACAGATTTATTTTAAAAAGAGTATTTAATAATAAAGATTAGATTATCCTTTAAAATAAATATTAAGTCAATTGAAAATGATTTACCTTCACTATACATTCTTAACAAAGAAATCAGCATCAATTTCTTCAACAGCAGCTGTTTTGTTCTAAAATGATAATTAACAGGAGAATTTCTTAACAATAATATATATGATGTGAAATATCAATAAAAAAATTAGGTCAATAAAGAAGCTAACATTGTTATACAGATGGGAATAATGTAGGTACTATGAATAAAATTGTATTTGTAAACCTAACTGCCTAGGTGGGGGGGGGGGATAAGAGGGAGGGGAAAAAGCAAAGAATATAGAGCAAGCGGCAAGAAGCCCCACTCTAAAAAATAGTTGACGATAAAATTTATATACTACTGACTATGTCCAATTTGGCAGTAGTTTTCAATGTA
>JAYRBW010015363.1:0-13023 GCA_036023295.1 Invenusta paracnida | reverse complement strand
ACGCTCGTTTTATAATGAAAACGAACGAAAACGAACGCGCGCGTCCCTTGTATACTTATACAGCCGTCTCATTGGCTAAAGCCTTGTCTCGATTCTGATTGGTTGAGATTTGTGAAGGTGAACACCCCCTCTCCTCCCCCAGGTCATGTGATGTGCTAGCGCTCCACCTTTTTATACTACTAAATTAAAATAAATTAATATTGATTATTTTATTTTGTAAGACATACCTACTCTCTACAAAAATGTTGATATATATTAATATAGTAAAAAAAACTATTTTTAATAACAAATTTTCGAAATATAAAATTTACAATACATTGTTAAATAGATGTTATATATTATCTTCTAAATATTTAAAATTTTAGAATATCCAATATACATAGCTAGAAACTTGCGAATAGCATCTTTTATAAATACATAATATATATTGTTCCAAGTAAAATTTTAAATATTCAGAATTGTAACATATAATATTTGGTGCCCTATATTTATATTAATTTATCACTAACGGAATTGCATGCCTACTACATTATCTGAATATGTGGTCCTTGAGCCCGTTTATGTTCGTCTATGTGACTATGTTGTAATCTATTGGCTACTCGTATTTTAATCTACAATTAAACTATAGGATTGATAAAGGTTATATGTTCTCATTTCTAGAAAACTATAATGAAACCCTATCATCTAGTATGTTTAAATACGCGAAGTATAGGTAGGAACAGATTTGTGACTTTTCTAGGGACACCAAGATACGAAGTGTACAGGAAGACTGAATAAATTTAGGCGAGTACGATACAAGAGATGAGGCCGTGATTTAACCGTCTCATGTTAACAATCCTACTAGCATTATACGCGACAAAAGTGTGACGTCACATCATTTGATTAAATTCTTAGATACGCTTAGAGCCAACAATTTAGTTTCGTTTTTAGAATTATTTTTTATTGAAACCGTTTGTAATTTTTTGTAATTTATAGTCAATTGTAAAATGGTATCCCTATTTGCTATTACGAAATTTTTTATTGAAGAACCCCTAAGGGAAGAAAACTGATACTGGTATGCGCATATTTTTATACAAGTTTAAGTCAATAAAAATAACCTACTTAATGATATGAACAATATTTTTAGCAAAGCACAACCAGCTATATAGTACAATAAATAATATTTATACTTGATAACAACACTTGATAAATATTAAAATCTTACGTGATAGATACATTTTATATAGATCATTATATAGGGTAGCATGCAATAATATAAGAAACTAATTTAGCTTTTAGCGTTTTAGAATAGTGTTAAATCACATCACTCACAGAATTATTGTACATGATATAATTTTCAAGAAAACTATATAAATGACATTTTGTCCAAATTTAAAGGGGCAATTTGTAAATTACATTTTATTAAACAATAAAATAAAAAGTACATTCAGCAGCAACTAAAGAGTCTCAGCTCCAAGGAACGAGATATATTTATAATATTTAATATATAATCCTCCATTCAAAAGAACATCTAGAAGGAGTAAAGTCATTGCTTTTATTCTAAAATATTTTAGAGTCAGCAGATTAAAGATCTCCAAAGTTTAAAGAAAAATAAAGAGACGTACTGGAGATTGGTTTAGAACGAGCGCTGATATAAATAAATATTCCTTACAATAGAAATAATGTAGGTTTAAATCTTAGCTATCCGCAAAATGAATGATCCTAAAGCTGCTGCTCTCGAAAAAAAACGAAACAAAAACGCCTATATCCATCATTTCTTGGCTGTTTTTTTCATACACATCACATATCCAAATTTTGGTTTACAAATATGGAATGCGATTTTTTTGTACTAGTGCATCATTCTCTTGCAACAGTCAAGATAATTTTTTTTAAGCTCTGATATAAATTGATTTCTTTGTAGTTTGACATCCTTCTAAGAAGTCAATACCACTTCAATGAAAAAGGTTCAATATATATGACTACATGGCATGAATGGTGGGGGGGATGCCTGTTGTTTAATCCTATCATAATAATGAGGATGATTTTATTTCATCCAAAGAGGCATTTTAGTGAATGAAGCTCTTCATTCAGCGTATACATTCATAAAAAAAGTTAATTTTTGTCTTAGAATATTATTATATTTTTTCAAAATCGTTTCCCAACAAATAATTTGATCTTCATAGTCATCATTTGTCATGTAGGTAGTAAATGTTTTCCAACACCCATTATGGAAATTCCAAACTCAACAGCACTTTCGGGGAAACATGTGTAGTGCGATCATCCTACACTTGATCACCATGGTCGTCTCATTTATTGGAGAGACTGCTTCTACGCTTGTCCAAGATAGATCGGTACTCAAAATTCGAGCTTATTAAATTTGTACCGTTATAATAAAACAGTCTTTGATTTTTAAACATGAATATCCTGCATCTATAGAATCTAGCATTTATTGATACTACAAATATAGCCTATTTGACGTAATATAATTGAACAATTATTTCATCTTGAAATAAATAATTGTTGAAGTTTGCCTGTTTTCTCTATTTACCGAATAATTTATGATATGTATATTAGTGGTTTGCTCTAAGCAGATTCATGTGAAAATATAATTAAAAATAAAAGCCAAAAAGACTGCTGATCAATATGTTTATTATATTAGCTTTTGGTGTTCTGCCCCTTTTCACGTGCAGTGCAATTGAATGTATATACCTAACCTGTGCGACCAATTTTCACTTATTCGCATGTATTATATATACATATGTATATATTACTGAGCACATTAATAGGGAACAATATTTCGAAAGCTAAGTACAATAAAGATATTGATCAGCAGATATTTTGGTCTTAACTTTTAGATATCTTATTATTCATATATCCCACATCGATAATTATAGAAGAAAGTTTCACTATGATCAAGGCAGCAACATTTTTTTACTTGTGTGTAATTGAGAAGTTTTGTTGTTGATAGTATTTTAAAAATAACTCATATGAATAGTTATTTGCATGTATAAACATATATAAATTAAAAGGTCTTTACCTTTTAGACTATTTTTTTGTGAAAGAGCGTTCCACATAATATCATAGACTTAACAGCGTATCATAAACATAGACATGGAATTAATAGAGGTCACAAATTGGTCCTACCTTTTCCATTCTCTCAAATTTGCGTGAAATTTAAGCAAAACGTACCAATATGCGTGTATACATGTGTTTTGATTAATACATTTGTTTAGAAAGTCATTACTTAAAGTGTGCTTTTCCAGCTCTACTTGAAAGACTTTTTATATATTTATTAAGAAATTAAAAGACATTTAAATGTAGAAATGAAGAAAGCTGTTATTGTATTTACATTTTACATACATGGTTATTTTTAATAATTCCAAACATAAAAACCGTTTGAATGACTTTGGTGTATAGATTTTTTCGATGTTACTTACCAATTTATGGTGATGGGCTGTTTATATTTCTTCATTTCTGAAAATTATATAATAAAATAACACCCAACTATTTCTAATACAGAAAAATGTCAGATTTTTGTAATATTGCTATATCATACAAAATTTGTTTATATTGATATAACATGTTACTTAAATATTTTTCACAAAGAGTAAAAATCACATTTTAATTTGTATCTAATGGGCAAGATAAAACAGGTCACAGTATGAATAATATTTTATTACATATAGAATAAAATTTTGAGTTTTCGCGAAGTCTAACTCTTGAATATTTACATGAAACTTCGAAAATTAAGTAATATGACAATATATCAGTAAGATACCATGTTTACTGCATCTTTAGTCTGCAATATTTAATTTATAATTTGGTAAGGTAATACATATATATGTACATTACATTCAATATGAGAAATAATATTTTTCTTTATTATTAAAGAGACTATAAAACGAGTTTTGTGTATTCTAAATTTCAATTTTATACAGTTGTTCCAATGAGTTTATACATAAAACTGTTTCAACAGTCATTTAAAATGAGTGCATATTCCACAAAATTGGTTGTGAAATCTTTTTGTATCATAATGACGTATAAATTTGTATATTTATATGACAACTTAGCTATAATAAGATAACAATCGTTTTTTAGATAAAGGAACACATCAAATAATAATTATTTATGACAACTAAAATTGTTGTTTGTAGTTTTCTTCACATTTCAAAAAATAATTTGGTTGATTAAATGAATTGAAGTCTCAAATATATTTCAGGTTTACTTATTATATAATCAAGAGAAATTATTTAATATGAGCCTAGGTTCATAGAGTTTGAATTCATAAATAAATAAATAAATAAATAAATATCTAAATAAATATCTAAAATAAAGTCAAACTTCTACTTTATTTCTACTGTAGAAATAAAATAATATTTGAAAACCTGTAACATATGATAAAATTTTGATGTTTTTATTTTCAACGATAATATCCGATTACACTTTAATGCCTAAATTGTATTAAACGTAGAGTAATTGTGTAATATGTAACGCGTGCATATTCTTCTTACTAAGGCGATTGCATGATTGCTATCTACATAATGAATATATAAGCTGTATTATATAAATGGTATTAAAATATGATTTCACAATAAACTATACATGTTATAGAAACGCCACTCACCTTTGCATGGTGGCTTCTACTATATATAACAGCCATCACTTGGTCTAGACTTTTACATTGAACGCTTCCCACTACCTATAACGACCGAAACACTGTCGCAGTGACAGAAAAAAGGCAAACGAAACCACAAAGAACGTCGCTCCATTGAAAATGAATTATATCGCAGCACCTCCCCGTCAACCCTTCAAAAAGTTCAACTGGATCCTGGGTATCCTGCATGTAATTTGTGGATTTCTGATCTTCGTCTTCGATGTGACTTCTGCGGCAATTTACTCTCATGATTACAACGTCATCTCCGGGTTGGGATTCGGCTACGTTCTGGCCGTCGTGTTTAGCATCACTGGCTCGCTATCTGTGACCGCCTCGATCAGCCAATGCCTGCCTGAGAATGTCACTTTCAACAGAGTTGTCTGTGCTATGACAATTGTCTCCGCCATCTTTGCTCTTGGGGGCGCTTTTTACGGTGGATTTAGGATGACTATGCTACATGTCTTCGGGGGCTCCTTCGCTGTTTCGGTTATTGAGTTCTTTGTCGCTGTAACCCACTCAATCTTCTTCTTTGTGAAAGGTATTTGTGTTCGTTCCCCCAGACCGGTGTAAACCAACTTCTCATTAAAAAGTCTTGCATTCTTATTGATTTCTTGCACGAATTAATCTTTTCATACTATATACCATTTATATTGCTTTCTTTGAAAGAAAGTATAGTTTATTTTATGTCCCTACAAAATTTGAATGATTTATTTAATTGCTTTTATGTATGCAAGTATATTTTATTCTCTTTGTTGATTTTGAGTTTATTATAATTTAGTATTTTAACATTGAAATATTTCACTGTTAATCTAATATTAAATCTTCCTATTTTCTGATAGAAATATTTTGTTTTTTCACATTTAAAGCGGTTTGTTGTATGAATATTTATTAAGTCACAATTATTGAAATTAATTTTGATAAGGAATAAACATATCTACTTTTATATAAATTTAGCTATAAATTAATAAAAATAAATGAATTTTAGGCGAGTTAATATATGTATGTCATAAGTAAAAAAAATACAAAAATAATTATTTAGAATTTTAAACTATTAAATATTATTTTCTATTAAAGATATAGTTCATTTTTAATTTAACGAATATAATAAACTTTTCGATATATGTGCTTCTTATTATATTTCTCTATGAAATGTATATATCTAAAGAATATATATTAAAAACCATGCTCTATAGTTTGTAATTCATAAGCAGCAAAAAGTTTTTAAAACTGCTAAACCTGCATATGCATTTTTTTTAATTTCAAAGTTAAGTTATCAAAATTATGTTACCATCAAAATTATTTAATTTCAGAATTAGTATTTTGTTAAGCATACTTTTTCATTTATTATATGTTTCAAATTTATTTCGTTTAAAAAATAATCTCTCAAAATGTTATGCTTTGTCTGTGTTATAATGTGTTATGCTATGTTATAATTGTGTATTTTATTTTTAAGTTAACAATTATCTTAGCATATACGATAATATTTTTTATCTTTTCCACATTTTCTATAATAAACATTTCCACAAAAAAATAATAGCACATCACCCCGTTTCAATAAAGACTTACTATAGCATCTTGTTAGCTCACTTTATACCTTGCCAAGCTGCATAAAACAACATCAAGTTTGTTTTATATTTGCAGACATTTACTAACTTGCTCTTTGTAATATACCCTGAAAGTTTCAGAACTATTATTAAGCTATTATTATAGCATAAAGTCATTATAGTTCTGAATTATATAATTGTTGTTGATAAAATCTTGCATTGTTTGTAATGCGCGGGATAAAAATAAAGACTTTAAGCTATAATAATAGCTTTTATCAGTGAATTATGCTTTCAAAAGCTGTCGATTTATATATAAACATTTGTAAATAAAACAAATATATCAAGATAATACCGAAAACAATATTGTTTGTTTTAAAAGAAACCACCTATTCACCCTCTAAAAATATTGTATAAATGATTACAACTTATATTATTCTAAATATTACCTTCAAAAACGACATTATAAATAATTTTTTTATCATGAATAAAGCGTATAAAACATATTTTATCAATATGAGGTTTGTGAAAATTTGCTTTATTTATATACATGTAATACTACTTTAAAACTGAAATTGTTATCAATATTTCAATGGTAATTTTAATTCTGTAAAAAATGTTTCTTATAATGCTATAATACAAAAAATATAATTCTCTATTAAAGTTTATATAATGATTGCAATTATTTAAAAAGGGTAAATAATGTAACAATAACAAAGTAAAAAATAACAATTGCAGAATAGTTGTTTCAATTCACAAATCTGCTATTGTTAATTTTAATTTTATCAACGCTCTTACTTTTAAGGAAGTGAATCATTTAATAATTAAAAATGGACAGATTTACATAGAAACTTATGTTTATTCTGGTATAACGTTACAAATGTATATATTATGAATGATTATAATTTTTAATAATAAGTTCTTTTAATTTGAGTATTATCTTTAAGTAACATATTCAAGTAATATATTTTTAAACAAGGTATTTAGTTAAATTAAGGAAAAGCAAAAACAAGAAACTGTAATAATTAAATTAATGTTTTGAAGTGACATCTATGTTTCATTTTTGTGAAAACAAATAAACAATAGAACAGCGAAACCCGTCAACTGACGGATATTAATAAAGGTAATGTATTATAGCAAATATTCATTATAAAACGCATCGATTATAATTGATAATAATTATTTATCACTATATTATAAAATCATAAATAAATGTTTATAATATACTTATAATTATAAGTATATTATATAATGGATTACAAATATTATTATGAAATGTTATTTATATTATTAGTCAAGATATCTAATATTTTTTACAAAAATGAAAATTCCTGTAAATCGTTCAATCTATCACAATGTACGAGGGCGTTTCTCTGAAACGTAGGTACTTCATTTTTTTATCATTTTCATTCATGTTCATTTATGTTAGATTATTACAGTTTCAAATTCTCTGCAATCAAAATCAATCTGCGATAAAAATAAACACTGTATAAACATTGTATACAAATTCAAATATGTATTTCATTACATAAAATTAGACGAAACATGCAATACATGAGAGAGTAATATATTAGAAATCATAGCTGGAACAATACCAGAAATAATATGAGCAAATAAAACCTATTCCGCAGTAATTCGTCTTCTAGCTATAGTTATGTGCAAGTCTCAAGTTAAAAACTAAAAAGTAAATTTTTAAGCTCAAAAGGTTATGCTATATAGATCATGTTTGCGTAATCAACTTACAGAGCTGTGTGGAACAATAGATTTTGGTTCTCTGCACGGAACAAATCAATTTTATTAGAAAATGAAAATTTTGTTGTAAAATTATTACGTAAATCTACTTAAGTACATCAGAGATAGAAGTTTGAGAATATATTGACTCATATAAACACTTATACACATATCTAAACTCGATGGATAATTCAATAGAATAATAATACATTATAAACATATACATCATAGATGGATTTAAGTTGCGTTTATTTATGAGTAGTATGAAGGTGTGACACCATAACAACCCCCCTCCCCCACACCTCTCGACCAATCAGAATCAAGACAAGGCTCCAACCAATGAGACGGTTGTAAAAGTACCAAAAAGAAAGCGCGCATCTGTTTTCATTCATTCTATTCTGCTTTACGCTTGTGTACGGTCGTACTCTCGCTTCTCCTCAAAATGCAATACACCGATAGCGATTACACCGAATTCGAACACTTTCTGGATGATCTCTTCAGTATTGGCGAATCACCTAATTTCCCTTCTCCACACCAACTTCTTCCGCTGAATTTAACCACAACATCGTCAGCACCGCCCTGCTCGATCTCGACTCCACAGAATGTCTCTACCCAGCCCTGCACTATCTCGTCCATGCAGAACGTCTCTACACAGTTCTGCTCTATCCCGACCCCTCAAGACGTCTCTACCCGACCATCTACATCGACAGCACAGCCCTGCCCTACCCCTATCTCAACGTTCACCTGCGGCCAGTGCGCTAAACGATGGAGATCCTTATTTGAACTGCATAAACATAGACGTTCATGTCAGCCCGATAGAATACCTCCGATGGAAGACTATCAAGACGATACAGTTAGAGGATATTGTGCCACATATGCCTTTAATGGCGCACTATGATACATACGATTCGAGTCAAGAAATCCCCCTATAAAGATTTCAGATTTCCCTGCCGCTGTCAGAGAATTGGTTGGAGAGTCAATCACTACTTTACTAAATGGCTGCTTCGAATACAAAGTCTCCCCGGTTCTGGTCCTCCGCATTATCCAAGTAGACCCACATACCAGCGAAATTTTAGAATCAGAGCAGCAACTCTTCTCTCTTGCTGCAGAAGTTCTCAACACTTCAAACTTGTGTGACTATATGTTGCAAGGTATCCTACGCATGGTTGAGGAATTTATCCAGAATGGTTCCAACTGGATCGTCGAATCATTTGAATGGTTTGATATGCGGATAGTGAGCTGGAGTAGAGTGGATTGGGGTGGAAATGTAAACTATCGAACAACTAAAATGAAAAAGTGAGCGTTTTCATTAATTTAAAGATGTATCAAAAAAATATTTACTAGTAATTTTTAAAAAATTTATATAAAACAATTGCTTCAACCTATTTATTATGATAATATTATAACAATATAAAAAAATAAAAAATAATAATAAAATAATAATAAAAATAATTTCTCTGTATTTTATTTCTTAATCATTTAAATTTAATATTTACAAAATTTATTTAAAAAAGTAAAAAGTTTATTTAATAAAGTTTAAATAATTTGTTTTTCATTTCAAATAATGTATCTATAAACAAGTTCGTATATAATATCACATTGCTCGTGCTAAATGCGCAATAATCCACTTTCTTACTAAATGTTCTATAGTTCTGTGCATCACTCAAACGATTATTTTATTGACAAATTCGTTGGAAGATATTTTGCTTCCTGTTTAATATAAAAAACACACATTTTCCCACATGAAAATATATTATAATAATTCAGTTTTACGAAAGTTTCCGGGATGTTATTGATCCACTTTACAATGTAAAAACACAAGCTGGAAGCATCTTTTATTGTTAACGCTTGCTTTAAATCCTTTCAAACATACGATGTTTACCTATTTGCATAATAAAACAGTTCAATGCGACTATAATATTGACGGTTAACATTGTGGAAAACATTCCGTGATTGTTATGTTGTCAACATAGAGTATAATATATATGATTTCTATTCTTATTCACAAATGAGTATCCAATATTAAAACAAATAAACGAACAGATATGTAATATTTAGTTGTTTTTTTCATTAAGATAGACGGTAAATAAATCATGCTGCTTTATTATCCACAAATGAAACCTTAACACATGTTGTCCCTAAATAATAAACAGTATCCTTAACATTCTATATCACTCATATTTAAAATCGTCTCATTTAAATGAGCTTTAAGTACGATCGTAACGAACTCAGATGTACGTAGCTTAATATTATTATTACGTAGAAGAATAAGATTTAATTAGAACGATTATGGAAAGAGACAATGCCACAGATTATGATCAGGACACACTGTTTCATCGGATTTACTCAAGCCCAGCCTTCATCTACGTTCGCTTCATCATAATTGCGCTGGGAATTATCGGTAATGCCATTTTTCTTGTTTTTGTGATCAAACATAAAATTGGATCCAAAATCAGTGTCTGTATTCTACGCTGCCAAACTGTGGCTGATCTTCTAATAAGCCTGATGTCTTTACCACTGCAGTTCTCTACTAATGTAAATAACTGGATTACTAATATTGAAGTAATTAATACAATGATTTGTTATTTATGGCATAGTGCAATAATATATCGTACAGTTGTATTCATCAGCACTTACATGATCGTATTCACAGCAATAGATCGATTTTTCTGTCTCGTTTTTCCGTTAGTATATCGACGTTACACTGACAAACCATTTTACATCGTCATAATCGGTTTTTCGATGTTTGTGGGCCTCTATAACACACCAATTGTTTTAAAAATGGAGCTTTCTACACCATCTGACAAGTCTTATGATCAACAAGCAAACTGCACTGGTGATGACGAAAGAATATCATTTTTGAAATTTTACACATCAATTTGGGTAATGCTTGTTTACGTTGTTCCTGTAATTATTGTAATCGTCTTGTACACCTGTATTATTTGCTCCTTAAAAAGAAAGACTAGTATTGTTGAATCAGAAATTCAGCGTCACAAAGCAGCCTTAAAGTTAACAAAAACAACCACAATTATTGCACTGATGTATTCCGGGGTATGTACGTCAGGTTATGTTACATTTTACATTCCGAATGTAAAGATAAACGCTTCCGAACAAATGGTCATTTTAGGTTTTTTAAATGCAATTAACTCAACCACTAACCCTTTTGTCTATGCGTTTACTATTGAGAAATTTCAACAATTTGTGTATTCCATTTCTAGCTTTATTTGTTTCACTATAAGAAAGATGAAGAGATATTCAGATCCACCGATGGCTCCCGATATCATATCAACTCGATTGTGAATGACATAATTAGGTGCAGTACTGATAAAAGCATTAAACATTTTAAACACTTCCGTTAAAATGCGCACTATATTTTTAAAATACACGAAGAGATATTTTTGTGGAGATTCTTTAACTTATACATCTAATTTAACTCTTTTAGCAGTATCCAAAATATATAAAAATGTACATTACAATTACAACAATCTATGAAAAAACACACCATAACATAATATTTACAATTGAACTTAATTATGTTTCTTTTCTTTTTCATATGTGTCTCTCTCTAAATAGAATAATACTACTTCCAATTCTGTTTTCCATAAGCCCATTAACACAAATGCATTGTAAAATTTCAATGCTTTCTGCACATCTTCTTATAAAACTGGTCTTACAAAATGTTTTTAAAATTGTAGTTTTAGTATTAGCTCTAATTTGTCTATTTACACTGCCATTTCCTTGGTTTACATGACTGTTCCAAATGCTTACATACTTATATTTCATTTTTACATATCGAAAGTATCTATCGTCTACTTTCTACCCTCTATATTAAACTCCATTGCTGTACAAGATTTCTATAAATGTTCTTCAATTCATAAATATACGCTTATTATTTTAATTTTAATTATTCATATTATTAATATTATTAAAATAGGTTTTTTTTGCGTTTTGGTAACTTATATCTTTCAATTACTTATCTAATGTTTCAGTACCTAAAAAGGATAATAATTCTTATATATTCATTGTAAATTTTTCAGAATGTCTCTGTTGAATTTAACCAACGTTCTATAGTTAATTTGTAAGTTGGAACAATGATATAGTAAAATTCCTTGTCAAATAATTTGCAAGGAATAAAACAATAGTAGAGTTAGCTAACGCTTCTTGTATTTTAATGTTTAAATATATTGCTTTAATATGTTCCATTTTGTATCTTTATTAAGTTGTGATACTCTACTATAATTACATCATTACTTATAATATTATTTGTGTAGAGCCAGCGAATAGGAATCCTAACGCTAGATTTGATCATTTTAAACTAATAACAATTATTTCAACGTTATTTTGATAACATTTCGATTCCTTTAATGTGAGTAGTTATTTTGATGAGATGTTTAAAAACATTTGATTTTATTAGTTGATATATATGACCCTTATATTTGAAAGTAAATATAATGCCATTTTTGATTATCAAATATCATTTACAATACTTCATTTTCCTCAAATACTGAATTAATATTTATCATATAATTAATAGGATCTCTTACACAAAAAAAATATATTTCATAAGTGAATTTTATTGTTATCGATATCAATTGTGCCTAATTTGTAGCGGAGATACCCAAATTGTTTCCCGACACTTTGACTTAATTACTTTTTGTGAAATGCTTAACCCGACTAAATTGTGTGCTGCATATGACTATTTAATAGACATATGCATAAAACTATAAACGACATTTTAAACTTCTGACGATATCAAAGTATCGGTCAAAATGTGTATGAAACTTTTTGTTCATAATAATTACATATATTTTGTAAATTTAGCATATTTGAATTTTGTAAAAATTTCATGGTGGAACAGGAATACTGGGGTGGAATAATGAATAAAAAAGAAACTAAAAACGAAATCAACAAAGTGATAACTCTTGCCATTCTCACTCTATAGAATTTAATAATAGTAAAATACTTACCAATGTGTTTTCGCGTAGATTAGCCTGTTGAATAAACGAAATGATACATGTGTTACCAAAATAGGTTACCAAATTACTACTTTATATGCTAATCCCTGTTATTATATTCGGCTAGCAATAGAGATCTTATAATTTGGTAAGGTAACAAACT
>JAYRBW010015352.1:0-13024 GCA_036023295.1 Invenusta paracnida | reverse complement strand
TGGACTGAGGTACCAACATCGACCCCCTAGAGTCCAGCAGCTAGCACCCTCCAGCTACAAGCAACGAGGTACTAACGGGGTGCTAGCTGCGGGACTAATTGCTAGTTAATATAATATTCAAATTCTGGAGAATTTATACATATACATACATATTAAAGAAATAAGTTGTTATGTTTCTATATCAATTTTACATTTTTTATATCACATTATTAAAAAAAATTTATCAAAAATCATTTTTATTATGTTCCACAACATGACTTTGAAATATCGGGGAAGTGTAGCAACGAAATACATTGGTGCAATGTTTAGATCACAGATTTGAGTATTCATTGATAGATAGAGTTGCAATACTAGTTACTTTTTACCAATTTATGGAAACTTTATTAAAATACAACGATTTTCTATCGACAAAACTTTACAAACGCGCAATAAGAGTCAAATATCTTTGGTTTAGACATTGATCCATAATTGAACTACCATATCACATTATTCGCCCAAACATATGTTTCCCTAAGTTTTATTTCAAATGATAATGATAATTAAAGTTGACATTAACAACCGGTGTTATTTCATTCTCCCCTATCTTCCTTCTAGGCATGCGACTGGCTCTGGCGGACTCCGGTGACACTATCGAAGACGCCAACTTCGACGAAGACATGGCCGACGCTGGCATCCTGCGCCTCTACTGTTACCTGGAGTGGGTCCGGGACATCCTCTCGAACAGGCACAAACTGCGCACTGGCCCACCCAAGTCCTACCGCCACGCTGACAGGGTTTTCGAGAAGTAAGTCACAGCCGCCTGCTTGGGCCTTACTTTTATGTGGAGGCAATGAATCACAATGCTTAATATGCCTCCATAATATGGTGCCTCAATTAAGAGGAACTAATGTCTCGGAGATTTATATTTTGTGCAGAATTATAGAACAATAGTGTTTGCAATTTGTCGCTGAAATAATGTTGCCTTGTGTGGTTTGTTTCCATATTATATACTGTGTTTAAATTATTCTGTAAGTTAAAGTTATTGAATCTTGGACTATTACTCATGAATATTGTGTTCCATGGAAGGCAGCGATGTCAAGCATGCCAAATTATGGACTTCTAGAGCCTCAATGCAGAATTTAGTTTTGTAGGAAGAGGCGGTTGTGCAAGTTCATGTGTGTTGCCATTCTAGGTGTGTGCTCATGCTTTGTCTTTCAGTGAAATGAACCGCATCATCGAGGAGACCGATGCTCATTACAAGGCGATGATGTACAAGGAGGCCACTCGGGTGTGCTTCTATGAATTCCAGGTGCAGATATGACCCCCTTTACGTCTTTAGAAGGAAATCATGTGCCCCTAACTACTACAACAGGGTTTTAGTTTAACTTTTCTAACACAATAGACGCATGTCATTCTAGAGTTTTGGCTTATTTCACAATCTTTAGTGTGGTTTTAGATTTTCCAATCTATTAATTAAAGCTTACATAATAAGCTTATATAATATATTATATTATTATGTTGTCAAGAAACCATTAAAAAGGATTGTAAACTTTTAATAAAATCCAGTTTTGTATCTTTGGTACAAGTCAAGCCCAGCATGGCCGAGGTTATTGGATAGCATCCGTCCTACTAACTCGCATATTAGAAACGATAGAAAAAGTATTTTATTTCTTTTATAATATACTCTCTTTTATATTACTACTATTCTGCATCTTTAATCTTAACTTACACTTATATGAGAATAACTTCGTCAACAATAGTGCATGTTAACAACTCGCTGTAATCCCATTAGTTGCTTAATTGCTTTTCACAACCACCGACCTATAAGCACACATTCGTATCTATTTTCGTATTCACTCTCAACACTTTATTCACTGTAATCTGATTAACCTCTTAATTATCTTACTATTGCGAATATATTCTTGTAATAATTCTTATTCTTGCATCGCTGTCATTTGTCATTTATGTTTACCACCGAAGAGGTTGCATGAACGCACGAATTATTAATAGTATGTCTTACCTTTTCTTTGAATTCTCAAAACTGCGGCACATATCAATGTAGGTCAATACTCCGATTAATTATAATATGTATATCGGCAATGATAACTGTAATGATAGAAAAAAAATCTAAATTAAAATAATCACTAATGTGGATAAACAATAGATGGTGTTTATGTAGCTTTGAAAGCAGTCCAAATTGTATGTCGGTTGTTTTAAATAGTATTTTATTTTTCCGATCTGTCTATTAATATAAGTTTTCCTGCGCCGAGATATGCGTCCCTTTGTTGGAGCCCACCACTTATGCACAGTATTTGATAAGTGTTTTCCAACTTGTGTGGATCACTAGTTGCCATGGTAACGTATTGGATGTCTGTTCCTTCAGAGCGCTCGGGACCGGTACCGGGAGGTCTCCCGTCGACACAACGACATGCACCACGACCTGCTCATGCGCTACATCGAGGTGCAAACTCTCCTCCTCTCGCCCATCTGTCCGCACCTCTGTGAGTCTATCTGGCGCAATGAATTGGAGCACTCGGACTCAATCCTCAGGGCCTCATGGCCCAAGGTCACCCGCCCGGTTGACCCAATTCTTACTAAAGAAGGTTCGTTACTTACTGCGTCGTGCTGGCTTAGGTGGGAAACATAAAATGTGGCATTTTCTGGGGCTATTAAACAAAAACGTTATTTTCTAGGATGTAATCAAACTGTATAGGAATCATTATTGACGTTGAAGTATATATTTAAAAACAATATTTCTTATAATATTGTATCAAAACTTAAATAATTTATTCATATTATGTTTACATTAAATTTGCTGTTGTGATATTAGTTACTTCATAATTATTGTTGTATCATCCAACATACGAAACTGTTCTATTTTTATGCTTACTCTTTGTTTACAGGAAATAAAATCGTTCAAATTAGGAAATGTGTACAATTTTTAAATTTATTTCTGCAGTCATGAAAATGTTGATTTTTATTTAAGTTTTTTTCGTGAATAACATAACAAAGCACCTATACTGGAACTTGCTGATGAGAATAACTTATGAGAATACTGTATTGGAATAATTGCTTGTTGACGCCAACTACTAAACAGAGAATATAATCCAAATATATAACTTAGTTGAAGTTAGTTTTAACATCTGAAAACACAACGATCTGTCATTTACATATGTCACTGTTACCGCTTTGTTAGTTTACTTATCTTAAAGAGATGACTTATAGGCACAGCTGCGCGAATACTATTAATTTTGATGTCCATGTAGTGAGTGGTTGTTTGTTTTATTTCCGGTCTGGGGGTGGGGGCGCGTTAGCACCCTCTGATCCCCCTGAGAACGGGACTTACGAGGTGAGTGCTCAACACTGTCGGTGTGCGGGAGGATTGTTGGGGGACAGAACAGACCATCCGGGTAAGGCAGGCTCATGTTGACCAGACTGAGGTGAGGGCACATAACGAGAATGTGAGGTCCCTGCCGACTTTGGCATTGGTGTCAGTGTTGCCAGGGACCACGCGGTGGGATTTCCCTGCTGGAGTTGGCAAGAGCCACCAATGGGTGAAGTCTCTCGTGATGTAGGATAAATAATTATGAGTTTATCTTTGGAGGAAGGATTGATTAAGAGCAGTCTAGGATGAAGGGGAATCGGAGGTAGAGTACATGATTACTTTGTTTGGTGTGTTGGAACACTGAGCATCATATATTCCTAGATCAATGAATGATTTACATAATGATAAAAGGATGGTAGAGATAGCCAAAGAATTGTTGTAATTTAATGACTAAATAAAAGATTTTAATGTGTTTCTAGAGTAGTGTCTTTGAGTTGGGTGAGTGCCGGGACATAATATTGGCATTCTAACACAGGATTTGTATCATGTTATTATGAACAATTATTATTAACACTACTCTATTGTTAGGTTAGAATTAAAATCTTCATCCCTCTTGTTACCTTCTATTCTTATTGAAGACTTGTGTATTATTCCATGTTGGTATAGGCAGAAAATCAGCCCAACTTGTCATGGTAACACATTTCACGACCTACTTGTGAACATACTTTTATTTTCACAAATTTGTAAATAAGTCTTAATTTGTGTTTAGTATTTTATTGAACGCGTCAAAAATTTGATCAAAGCATATTTGTTGTAAATCTATCGACTTCTTATTTCATAGCTAAACCATCCTCTATTATGCTCGTCTTCCAGGTCGCTATCTGGACGACACAGTCCGTGAATTCCGTCTCCAATTCAAACAGTCCCAGACAGCGAAGCCGGTGAAGGGCGGCAAGGGACCAGCCCCGCCCACCACGCCCCAGGAGAAGCCCAAACCTCCCAATCAGGCCACCATCTGGGTGGGCCTCAAGTATCCTCTGTGGCAGCAGTCGATCCTCGAGACGCTGACCACCCTGTTCAAGGATGGCGAGTTCGCCGACAACAAGGTAATCTCCACGGCCCTCATGGCCAAGCCGGAGCTCAAGAAGCACTCGAAGAAGGTGATGCCCTTCGTGCAGATGATCAAGGAGCGCGTGCTCCCCAAGGCTGGCGGGGGCGAGGGCATCAAGGCCCTAAGCATGAAGCTCGAGGTGGAGGAATGGCGGGTCCTGGAGGCCAACATGGCCTACCTGCAGGGCCTCTTCGACCTCGACCGGATCTTTCTGAAGGACTCAATGGACTCTCAGGAAGAGCGGATCAGTGAGGTGGTTCGGCCAATGGAGCCGGCTATTGCCTTCTTCTATCAAGTGCGACTCCCTGGTTTTGCTTACATTTCTTATTATCGATTAGTTGTTTGTATCCTGTTCCGGGAAATCGGGACAAGCTGGTTTCTTGTCTGCTAAATTGGGACTGGTCGAATTAATGGCATTTATGTTAAGCATTGTTTTTAACAGAAATACGAATTTATTTTACTACACTATTAGATAGCTATTAAATGTCCTGCTAGAGTATAACTTTATATCAGAGTAATTAAATCGATGTCACAATGCGCAGACTAATTTACTTTGATGCCTTTAGGTAAGAGTTCTGAGCGCAATGATACACTTTCTATCTCCGTAAACTTGTAACTTCATTTACGTGTCGTGTGCCCATAAAGCGCCATTATCTAAGTTCTAGCTTCTAATTGACCGATGTATTTCTTGTAGTCTTCTGTGGAGGTACGTGCCAGCAATCCCCAAGTGCACACGGGGCTCTTCGATCTCAAGGTCCACATCTACGACGGAGACAGAGTGAAGGACGTCGTCTTCAGGCTGGATAGCCAGCAGCTCTACACCAAAGGTTTGTGTCCCTCATTTACTTACATTATGGGCAGTGTATTTTTGTAAACTCATTTTCACTGACTCCTCAATTTAATAACTTTTGGTTGATTGCAGTAAATACAATTAAAATTAAATTATAATGTTTTTTGTGTTGAGAAATGTGTCCCTGTCGCTTAGTATAAATTACAATTAAGATTGAACAAGTGTTTGTGTGTGTGAAACTTTGTTACATAATTAGAAATAGTGTACAGAAACCAAAATATTAGATAAATGCCGGTATACAGAAACTTGAGCTAGATCCAAACTAAATTGGCTAACAGCTATAATATTAATGGAATTGAGTATTTAATTGAGGCTTAATTGAGCCCTACTTCATGTAAAGGACTTCAGTAATCTTATTTTTAAAGTCCTGATTAGATTTGTAATGTCAAAAATTTTGAATTGATCATAAGGGAAGTTATTACGTCACTGATTGTAATAAGTATCTTTTACGAATTTGCGAACTTTAATTTAACAGTTTTATTTTGCGAGAACCTCGAGACCAAATCTCGTTTAGTTCTGCCGATGTAGGTGAGGTTTGGGGCCGTATGCACGCGAAAGTTGGACTGGTAGAGCTCTAGAAATTGTGTCGAGTTCTAATTAGAAGTCAAGTTGATACCGTAGAAGTCAACAGTTAGATTAGACTTGCTCAAAGTGGTATACAGAAAAGTTAGATTCCCTTTGTTTGAGTAACGATTTTGCCATAGTTTTTAGAGATTAATTGGAAGTCTAAATATGGTATGCACCTAAATTAGAACACTTCTAATCTAAATGGGATTCTACATTTGTAAATTATTGAAATTCAACATTATAAAATTGTAGGTTACCCTTAAGCAGTCTAACTTTATTGTATAAGTAGGTTTCCTATTAGTATGAGATGGCCCGTAACGGGATAATTCATGTATGTATGATAGCCAACACAAGAGGATAAAAGATACCCTTTTTAATTCCTTGAAAGAACGTTCTAATAAATATCTAATTAATACATTTTATAGAACAGTTGTTCTTATAAATTTAATTATAGGGAAAAATGAATCCGCAAAATGTCGACAATTACCAATTGCCACAATCACAAAGGGAAGTTGTTTTATTGATAAGTCTAATTAGTTTTTACTTTTAATAATTTAATGTTCTGACGTAAATCTAAAACATTATTCTCATGCCAACAATATAATCTTTTTGGAGAATATGTATCTGCTGTACAATAATATTATTATATAGAAGTTTACAAACATATGCTATAGTGTGAGTCAATAATTTGAAATAAACAAGTGAATGTATGGACAATGGGATGAGCTCCCCCCCAATATATACATCTGTAAACGACAATAGAAGCATATAAGCTGCTCTCATGATCATGTAAACAACCTATTTTTTAGAGTTAAACAACAATCCCTGTTTAGAGTTCTACATATTAGATTAGCACATCGAAAGATAGATTAGTGTAGGCTTGTTTGCGTGCATATGGCCCCTGGATCCACCAGACATTAAATTGAAAGATGACATTTGTCTTTCAAAATTCTCTCGGAGTCACTGATTTAAAAGAAAAGCAATTTTTTTAATGACGGATATTTTAATTATTAGAGAAATAGTTTTGCTTGTTTTTCTTGAAGGTAAGGATGATTTGTTTTCTTATTAATTGTAATTTATTTATTCTACACATTATACTTACCGAAGAGCTCCGCAACACGTCATAGTTCTTAATACAATGAAATTTCTTTTAACAAAGGGACAAAACTTTTAAAATGCCGAAGAAATGTATTTCATCAAAATAATATTTGAGATAGCAATATTGATGAAATCTAAGCTTAGAGTTCCTTACAGAACTAAATAAATTAACAACATAATTGTGCCTGAATATCAAAATCAATGCAACAAAGACATTAAACATTATATTTAGTCATTGAATTACAATAATCCGTTAGCTATCTCTATCATTATTGAAGGCCCTGTAACTTATTTAACTATAAATATTTAAACTCTGCGGCCAAAATAATGAAGCATTCCGCCTCTGTTTTCCTTCATCTCAGCCAACTTAATCCTACTCTAGACTACTCTTCACATTTCTCAGAGATTAGCTCGAAATTTCTCCTCACTAAATATGTTAAATTCAGACATTATCATCAGTGACATCAACATTTTGTAAATAACGATGGTAATGTCTTACATTTAGCTGTTTATTGACACTTATAACCTGCCAGCGAGTTGTGGCGACAGACTGGCATATTATGTCTTTTGAAATTGTCACATATGTACAATGGATTGTTTCATTGAACATCATTAATTGTATTACATTTCATCTCATTCCAAAACTAGGAAAATGTCCTTTTAAAAGTTTGTAAGCAGAAAAACCGTAACTATCTATAGCTTATGCTTATAGTTCATCAATAATGCTGATCCTATATTTTTTGTGAAGAAACGGTATCGTTGTTGAGTTGCGTTCAAAAATGCAATACTATCTGTAAAGTCAGAGGTCCTTTTATAATTAATCTATTTAGAGTTTAAAATATAACTAAAATGCATCAATTTCTAACTTGCCGTTTTTATCGATTTTGTTAAAATAACATGTTTATTCATCTTAAAATTCTTAAATATTTGGCCTGATAGAAAGTATTGTCCCAACGCTTCATTTATTTCCTATAATTTAAACTAAACCTATTAATTAATTAAGTTATATCTATTCACCATATATTTTTATCGAAAAGTTGTCTCCTTTTGTAGGAATATATTATGACATAGGTGCTATCGGAAAGTTTTGTCCGATTTTTATGAAAGGAAAAGTCTTAATAATTTTAACAAAGTGTGTATATCTTTAACAACCAATGAATGTAGGAATAGGTTTTAATTGTGAATATACATAAATTACAAGGCAAGTTGGGTCCTTGCAACTTTTCTGAGGTTGGTCTTGTAATAGGAGGACGAGCATTGTCATGTAGGAATTACAAGCCATGATTTTCTGAATCTCGCCTTCTTTTAACCCCAATTTCGTCCTTCAACTTATCCAGTAACTCACAGTAAATTTCCGACGTCATCGTCGGAAAGCAGTTTCCAATGAACCACATCTCGACTCTCCCGGAAGAATATAGCCATTGTCTTGTCTGGTGTTAAAGATCTTGTGACATTCGTGGTGCTAGGAATATCGCCTCCAGCCCAACACTTCATCTGAGCTGCTTGTAGGTGCCTTAATTTCTGTATTAGGATCCAGGTCTCATCAACTCTAATAGGCCGGCCTTGGTAGTTATTAGAAGAAGTTGTTAGCTCTGAAGTTGACGAGTAATTCGTTGCAGATTCGGATACGGGCCTCCTTGTTTCTCTCACTGAGTACATGCGGTACCCATTTATCTACCCACCTTCTTCTTGTACTCCCATATCGTAGACTGACTAACACCCATAGCAGCTCCTATTTAAACGCTACTTGCTCTTGGAAAGATTTTCAAGTAATGTTGTATTCCAGCATCGATATCTTCACTTAAACTTAGTCTACCGTTTCTTTCTTTCTCTTCCAAATAAATCGAAATCTCCTTCATTAAACTGCGTACAAGGACCATAGCTGACAAGCTCTTTCATTCACAGTACTTGGCCACATGCTTCATTTATTTCCCTACTCAGCCTCCTCATCCAACAATAATACATTATCATTTCCATCTTTACAAACGTAGATAGCAACGCGAAACAGCGACTGAAAATACTATTGAAATCCAAATCATTAGCATTGTTGATTATTGAATTGGAATTCCTAAATTTGAAATAATAGAAGCTTGTATGTCGCTTTAAGCGTTTTACATACATGTTATGATCATTCATAAAACTCATCCCTTTTCAGTTGACGAGCGTGTGGAACTCCTTTGCTACAATGATCCCCTGATGGGACCCCGTATTCTGCCCGTGATGGGGAGTGAGAGAGCCGGCAAGACGGTCCTTCATTCCGACGACACCTTCTGCGTCAGTGTCGACTCCGGCCATGTCCAGGTCCAGCGAAAGGGGTGCAAAGCTAGGACTGATCTGGCGGGAAACCTTGTCTACATGCTCATCAAAGCATAATTGATCTGTCATATTCTTTCCAGACCTGTATATTTGATTTGGCATAATTTGCCATCATCTGTAATGTCTTCACACAGTACAATGCTAACCTTATTCCTGTTTGTTATTTATTCAGTTTTGAATACACACTGCTTCGGAAGCGTTCTTGCGTTTTTAATTTATGCTGTATCTCCAATTCTTTAATTAATCCGATTTTATACGTAGTAAAACATGTATATCTGTGCAACAATGTAGATTTCAATAACATCATGAGCGACACTGTCTCTGTTGGTTTAATGAAAGGGAGATTGTATGAAGCAGGGGTACATGTCACGAAATGATTAGTAATTATTTATTTCACTACAAATCTGTCCGAAGACAATTAGATTGGAAGCAGTAAATAATAATAATAGCACTAGCAGTTTTATTTAAATATGAAAGCGTTTTTCGAGTGATAACTGATGGGAAGGAAATGCCAGGGTCTTGGGTCAATAACTGAAAAGGAATTTTCCTGAATAGTGCAGGTGGGGATAGTTTGATACAATCAAATAAACTTATGAAAGAGATGCTATAAGATGGAGAAATATGAAGTACATTTTTAGGGGCAGAGCAATTGATGCATTGTTGAGCGAGGCAACGTATTTTAACATTTATTGTATAGATTAAATTAGATGTCAATGAAGTTTCTTGCGCAGCAAATTATGTTCATTATATACATGGGACAATCGCGTTATAATTGTTCTGCGGGTTCGCATAGTGTTGGAATTTGCTAACCAGAATGTATTTAAGAATATAATTGCATAATTTAGTCGAGGCGTGTTTTTATGTATCAATTTGTGAAGCGATTTGTCATCAAGATAGCGACGGTTCCAATAAAGTGCTTTAACTAATTCAAAATAAAAGATGATGGCTTAGAAATGCATTTATTACTTTACATTTAAAGAGAAAAATGCGAACGTTAACCGCGATAGGATCGGGAAAGTTGGCATCACGTGTCGAGCAAATCAATCTGATCTTGGGTTTGATTCTGTTTCCATAACATTAGCAATGAACCGATCAAATTCACATTATATATATTTTTAATTCATTTTATTAAATATTCACAGAGAAAGTTATAATAGCAACAATTAATAAAAACATAAATTTTGAATAAACATTGTTTTGGCAATTTTTAAATGTTGCAAACCCCTATTTAGAAGTTTAATAATTATTGGAGGGAGATGATCAGAGGCTGATCACCCTTCGGGGGATATGGAAATAAAGAATAGTCCGGTATTATTAGGATTAACAGAAAACAATCAATATTTACCTAAAATATTTTAACAAAACAATCTGGATGTTTACTAATATGTTTTTCCTTATTTAATTCAAAAATATTCATTTGAATGCCAATTATCATTAATCTTGTAAAATTGATATAAGGATACTTTCATTCTGTCACCTTTAAAGTAGTTTAATTGAGTTCTTTTTGAGGATAACGGCATTAGTGTACTGCATTTAAGTCTTTGTGGGGCTTGATTGGTGAATGGGCTAAAATTGGAAAATATTTTGGTTTTAAGAGTGAATAGCAAATGCTTACAAATAGGTGGACATCGAAATAATAACTTGTGATTATTAAAAAAATACCATATATGTATTATATTTATTTAAAAAACTAAGTCTTAAAGTCTGAAGTGAATAAATAAATACAGGTGTGTAAATGGAGCTTAAACGGAGCCTAATTGTGTTAATAGTTTCTTTTAAATAATGCTTTTAATAATAAAAGGTTTTCTTTTTAACACTGATTGTTGCTTTTAAAGGTATATAGTTTCTTGATCGCTTAGAAAGAAATTTCCACAAACAGTTCGTGGAACAAAGGTATATGTAAAAGGCTTATTTAAAGAGCGTCATCATTTAGCCCTTTTATGAACTTATAACATAATGCTTCTATAATACGCCTACATATGTACTTTGAGTGACAAACATTTATGTTTACTCTCTTTACTCCACTACAAGAACTAAATGTAATGGACAAATTACATCTGAGGGTAATGCGCGCGCATGACAGTAGTCAACAACAAAGAGGGTTTACAAGTGCATTAATGAAACAATCTTGTTTAACTTCATTAAATTGCTTCTCGTAAAAGATTTTAATCCTATAATGGTATAAGAACAGTCTAATCAAATATTCTATTTTCTTAACTTATATATGCTGAACGATAATATAGGAGAGACTTCTTTGTCATTCGCTCACTATACAGCTAGCTGAAGAAAATGGAATATTTCAAAAAAATTGTTCTTCCTACCTAGTATGTTAACTAGTAAGTAGTTGTAGTAAATGATATAATTGTAGCATATAATTCAATAGCTTCATTTAAAAGTCATCTAAAAGTTAATGAGTTAATAATAATTTAACAGGATCATTAATTTTAGTTTAGCAAGATGTAAGAGAAATACTTAAAAAGCTAAGTTTAAAAGCTTAAATAAAGAATTAAGCATAGAACAGGGTTATTTTCTAAAGGAAAGTTATGATAAGAATTTGAATATAATTCGTATAAGAACAGCATTAGAAATGAGTGTCACCTCGGGTGCACCCCATTAACAGTACTTCTGTCATGAGATTACAATTGTAAAACAAGAGACTCACTTTGCGTGAACCCTTCGAATGATCGGGGTATGACAACTTTGGAAGACG
This sequence comes from Invenusta paracnida, assembly GCA_036023295.1. NCBI lineage: Eukaryota > Metazoa > Platyhelminthes > Proseriata > Coelogynoporidae > Invenusta > Invenusta paracnida. Next base: position 1,068 of record JAYRBW010015352.1, on the reverse strand, counting down.
TGTGGTCGGCGTCTTATAGGAAGAGAAAATCTTCGTAATAAACATATTATATTAGAAAAGGGACGAGAGGAGTAGATCCCTGGAAACCCCTAAAAGTAGTTCAATAGAATTAAAATTAACAAGATGAGAAGTGCACCGATGTGTAAGACGATCAGGGAAGGTCCTTTGCAGGCGGATACATGACGATACATGACGATACATGACGATACATGACGATACATGACGATACATGACGTCTTCAGATCAGAACGGGTTTATATACGCACACAATGGGTAATATAGCTCCAGAACCAATCGTGAAATAAATACAAAATACTCGTGCGTAACATAGCTGGATGTTATATGTATTTTAAATTAATCATTTGAAAGAAGCCAATTTGGTATATAATATTTCAAATATGCGAAATAACTCAGAAAATCCATGTTCACCAATAACAAAATAGAGAAAAAGTTGGGAAATTAAAAATTGTCTGCAAACATATTAAAAGATATAATGAAAATTATTAGAATAACAAGAGAATTTACACCAAGGACAATCAGAAAAAATATATTAACCGATAATAAAAATTTCTTTCAAATTCAATGAAAGTAACTGATCAAGTAATAGGTTTAGAGTTTTATTCTCATACTTTATAGATTTCCCCAATAAAATAGAGATGGGCGACAGAACAAATGCGTCGACGTCAGATCAAATGGAGGCGGCTGAGATTTGAATTTTTAAATCGCGTATTTCATCAGACCAAATGTTTACTAGGCCACATCAAATGCGTCCAAGCAAAATTTAATATTGAGTACGTTTAGAGATTATAATGTTAACTGAGAGTTGATAATATTTATGCATTGTGGAATCTTAAATTAAAGCCTTTTGTTTATGTACCTATGTACATAAATACAATAATAAAAAATATAATAATACAATAATATTTAAAAAATAATACACAGATAAGTATTTAAAACGGTTAACTATGCTTAATTGTAATTTATTTTGCATATATATATATATTAAATAAGTTTTACAAAAGCTATAACCTTCATATTTCTGATGCGTATACTATGTACATTACATAA